>CM042246.1:4149017-4444017 GCA_023566225.1 Romanogobio albipinnatus | reverse complement strand
AAACTACAATACTATTTAGGTCTTTCTATTTCAAAATGTAATTCAGTGTCGTCATAAAGTTTTCTTAGTTTTATTCATATTTTGATTTTTCATATTTTTTTTGCAATTTCGTTATGTGCTTTTATTATTATATTTATTTATTTGTTTATGCTTAATTTATTTTTAAATAAGTATTTAAATGAGTATTTCCAGTTAATATTTTTTGTGTTTAATTATTTCATTTGAATTCCAAGGCAACATTGCTCATTTTTGTTTAGTTTAAGTTTTTCAACTAATTTTATTTATTAGTTTTAGCTTTTGTTAACAATAATAACCCTGGTTTAATTCAGTGTTTTCTTTGTAATTGTTTGTGAAATTTACTAGCAATTTCTGCCTAAAATGGTTTCAAAGTAAATCCAACATTTATTTATTTATTTATTTTGCAATTGCATAGCAACACCCTGGCAACCAGCCACATCACTCTAGCATCATTGAGGTACTGTGAGCATCTCTCTCATTTTACTGAGAAATGACTTTATTGAGCAACTGCCAGCATAATTCATCATAATTCATCACTCTCAACAGGTGCATCTCTAGAACAGCAGTGTTTTAAAAGCCATTAGCGGCTTCGGGACATTTGGTGCATTCAGCTGACACGGCCACACTTGCTTGATTTAAATGTTTTGAAAAGGGAAAATGAGGGTGATTTGCATTTTGCCTGAGATGATAATGGACACTCTTAAATGGTGATTATTTTACATCTGTATCCCTGGAGACCAGGACCTGGGGAAGATGACTGGGAATCACACACTGCACATTTTGCTGTTTGTTTGTAATGGAAAACTTTAGTATCTCCATTATACTGTTTATTTGAGACGGACAGAAAGAGAGGATACAGATATGATTATGGACACACTACCATTAAACAGTTTGGGGTCAGTAAAAATGGCTCTTCTTCTCTTTTTTCCTCCACATTATAGAGACCAATGTTTTGCTGACTTTTACAGATGGTAGGGGAAGCAAAAGCTTGTATTATCATTATTTTCTTCTTCATTTTTGGCCTGATCTTTTCCAACTACTATTTTTTATTTTATTTTATTTTTCTATGTATATTTTAATTGAATTGAATTTGTATTTTTTTTTCTCCATGTATATTTTATTTTATATATTTTATTATTATTATTATTATTATTATTATTATTATTATTATTATTATTATTATTATTAATTATTATTATTATTATTATTATTATTATTATTATTAATTATTATTATTATTATATGTATCTTTTAATTTAATTTAATTTGTAATTTTTTTTATTATGTCTCTGTGTATCTTTTATTTAATTTATTATTTTAATTATTTATCCATGTATATTTTATTTATTTATTTATTTATTTATTTATTTATTTATTTATTTATTTATTTATTTTTATTATTAGTTTTCTATGTATCTTTTAATTTAATTTCATTTGTATTTTATTTTATTATTTTTTAATTATTTCTCCTCTTTTATTTATTATTTCATTATTTTTCCATTTTTATTTCTTATTTTATTTTATTTTATTTTATTTTATTATTTTTTTATTTTTTTATTTATTTTTTTATTTATTTATTCATTCATTCATTTAATTCATTATTTATTTATAATTTATTTTTATTTTATTTTATTTTATTTATTTTTTTAATTTAATTTAATTTAATTTAATTTAATTTAATTTAATTTAATTTAATTTAATTTAATTTAATTTAATTTAATTTAATTTAATTTAATTTAATTTTATTTTATTTTATTTTATTTTAATTTATTTATTTTAGCCTAAGCTTTTCCAGGTCAGTACGTTTCCCTTGCGTTGTTTCGCCGAGTGTATAGTGTAAATGCAGATCTCGGATATGGATCACCTTCAAGATATAAGATATAAGATACAAGATATAAGCTGGTTGTCAAAAAATTGTATATAGTCAACAAATCCAAAGTGTAGTGCAGCCAAAGTGTACGAAATTAATTAATTGGGTCAAGTTTGTTGTTCCAAAGTTAGTCTGACTAGTGGTTTGAATTGATGGATTAGTTTGTTGTGAGCAGTTGTGGTCATGAAGAGAGAGAAAGTTACAGTAGCAACGTTAAAGTGTTCCTATTTTGCATTCTCGGATATTACCTTTCATAGTGTGTATCTAAAAGTTAATTCAGGGGACCTGTTACCACAACTTAAATAAATGCACGGTTGCAAGTTACAGCTGCACTATGTAACTTTTCCGTCCACTAGACGTCGCCTGTTCAAAACAAAGGCGTAGTTTGATGACGCCAAGTTTGAGCACGGATTCATGGGAGATGTGGTCTTCACCTCACAGCCGGTGGGAAGGAATCGGGATAGTACTGGGGCAGAAATCATGTTCATGGATGAGCTTATTAACGTTACTGTAGTCTGAAGCAGAGCAGGACCGAGTGTTGTGGAGCTGAGGAACCGCTGGAGCGATTGTTAATGAGAAGACCGGAGAACACGCCTCGCGAGCAGCGGGACTTTTATTATGACACAGTCACGGCACCATTTCCGTTTTTCCGGTCATGAGTGTGAGGTAACACAGCTCTGTTGATCATATTAGACACATCTGAGTGTGTTGATGATGTGATGACGTTACTCTGTGCGTTCTCTCTGCGGCTGCTATGACCAGTGTTGGGCACGTTACTTTAAAAAAGTAATTAGTTATAGTTACTAGTTACTTCTTACAAATAGTAACTGAGTTAGTAACTGAGTTACATCATTATAAAAGTAACTAATTACCAGGGAAAGTAATTACTGCGTTACTTTTTTTTTGTCAAAAGTTCAAATATGTCAAATAACTTGGATGCCCCCAATTTAAATATGTTAAATGAATGAATTAGACACTAAACATTGTACATTAATGTACACTATTGTAATGTTGCTGTGGGACAATGTGAGAGACACCTATCAAATTCAATATATTGTAAATATTATCAGTAGACCTACTATAGTGTAAATATTATCAGTACTACTCCTTTGGTAGTGGAGCTCACGTTATCGCCTGGGTTTTTAGCCGCTCATTTTGTGGCTGTGATGATGTGAGGAGCTTCATTAGATTAGAATTACTTGCCACCGACGTGGAGAGACTCTTTCTTCCTGGGCATAAGTTGCACGTCACATAAACATTCTTACCTTTCACCTCAACGAGGGAAGAGTAGCGCTTATACTTCCAGTTTGCGAAAGTTACCTTTGAAGTCGTTGGACTTGCCATCGCTGACTGTGCATATGCGTGTGCGTCTGTGCGTCATAGGTGTGTGTGTGTGTGTGTGTGTGTGTGTGTGTGTGTGTGTGTGTGTGTGTGTGGACTCAACCTATCAACCTCAACCTTGTCTCCCACCCACCAATCATCATCAGTTATGTGTACCACGCGCACACACACACACACACACACACACACACACACACACACACACACACACACGCACACGCACACGCACACGCACGTTGCAGGTCCGACTGACAGAGAGCCTGTTCGGATGAAAACCGCTTCAGTGAGCTCAATTATAGTAACGCCGCATTTTTTTTCTCAGTAACGCTAACGACGTTGCAACATTGGGAAAAGTAATTAATTAGTAGCGCCGTTATACTTAAACGCCGTTACTCCCAACACTGGCTATGACACTTGTTCACACTGCAGTGAGAGTAAAGCGTTTCTGCAGAATAAAACCGGAAACCGAGGAGAACGCAGATATGATGTCATCGACAGGCCACGCCCTCACACGTCCCGGTTCCTCGGTTAAAATAGCATTTTCTCACCATTTACAAATAGTTGGAAACATTTGGGATATTGTAAGTACTCAACTGAACAAAATATAAAACACTAGCCTAGAGGTTTTTGGATATTTTACAAAAAAAAATTACATAGTGCACCTTTAAAAATTCTAATTTATTGATTTAATTAAATCTTTTAAGTTGCAAACATTATTATTTTTTTTTTAGTTCTGTTATAATAATATTGATCTTTATATTGGGTGTAATTTAAACTCCAATTTTTGCGTCAATTGATAAAAACTTTTTTTCTTCTTGATAACTTTGGAAATTAGGTAGTGGATATCGGGATCCCAGCATGCGTTACGACTGGATAAGGAGATTAAATATTGAAATTAAGTGTTATTTTATGTGTTTTGTAGTGAAGGAAAAGACCTGTTAGTGTTTAATGCTGTTATGTTTGACATTGTTTGCCGTTCCCATTGATAAGCAATGCCAGTGACGAGTAATATCTTACTTGTTCATTAATATTCATGTTAGAAAAGATGCTATGATAACTACAAATTTGAACTGAAATAGATGAGATTAAATGGTTACAGGGCTACAATTCAAGTTGTTGGAGTGACTTAATTTGAGTAATCAAAAAAATTGTGTTTATGCCATAAATTATTAAGTTCCTCTAACTCAGTGTAGCTTGTTGGTTGAACATAATTTCATTCGAAGATGTGATACCTCTGAACTGACTGAGACGAGTCGTCAGTAATTCAGTCTCACTTCCTGCTGAACCTACGAAGGTTTGTAACTAATTTGCATAATGCCAGCCTGTGCTCTTGATTGGCTGAAGAGTGTCTCGTTTGCCCCGCCCTCAAACACTGTAGCTGTGTCTGAGACTGGAAGAGTTTGGTTGGTGTTGTTCATGTGGAGAAGACGCTGTTTTCTGCTCCACTGTGATGAGATTGAGACGGTAAAACCCTCGCCATCATTTCTGTTCGTATCACTGTGTGTCAAGAGCTGAGATTCAGATATGATAATGAGCGCTTGCTTTCTGGCCAATCAGAGCAGAGCAGCTCTCAGAGAGGCGGGGTTTAGAGAGACTGAATCCTTGATGGAAGCGTTTCAGACACTGAGAGAAAACAGCTGATGCTGCAGTGTGTATTATGAGAAAATGTAAGTGCTTTTGACCTTGGATGCATGTAAACCTGTTGTAGGAGACTCAAAACAACATTAGGAGCCTTTAAAGTAGCTTAATGGGGCAGTTAAAATTGTGAGAGAATTGATGAAGGGTGAAAACATTTCATCTGAAGTCGGCGCACTGACACGTGTGGGATCAACAAACTCCGGGTTACATCCGTCTCACATGCATCTCCTCTGATGGGGTCACTACTGGAATGTGTATGTTTATTTGAAAAAGGGGAGTGCAATGAACGGGCCCTTCTCGGGATGTGGTGTATTTACATTTCAGGGTCATATCCTACACTTTGTAGCAGTTTATGTCTTGCAGAAGCCACTTATTGTGTTAGTCAGGACTTCTTGCACCAATAGCATAGTACTTTCACATCATGACCTCTGTCCAGCCCCTCTCTGACCCACAGAATGGACTACTTTCCCCACCTTTTTAAGACTTCTATGTGTAAATGACTAATGTTATGACCGGCTATAACCTCTTTTCATGTACATGAATTATAATGTTTACAGATTTAGGGTTTGCTGTCTGGTCCAGTATAGATTTGATCCGCTCCATCCTGTAGTACCAGCCTCTTTTGCTGCCTCGCATTGTGACAGATTCATAACTCGCTGCTGCTTGAACTGAGATCCTAATCAAAGTTAAGTTTGAACTTTCATTACATTTTACTGTTATATATTGTTAGTTGTACCGACCGGGTTAGTATTTTATTTCTTCTGGTGTTTAGGAACAATAATATCTTTTGTGAGTCTTTTTATGTTTTCTCACACAGTCAAATAATTCCAGCTAGTTTGTTCATTTGTTCGTTCAGTCATTCATTGAATTATTTTATTTATTTCATGTAAATAAATCAATTAATGTAATTTAATAAATGTATTTACATGAATTTATTTAATTGACATACAGTGAGGAAAATAAGTATTTGAACACCCGGCTATTTTGCAAGTTCTCCCACTTAGAAATCATGGAGGGGTCTGAAATTGTCATCGTAGGTGCATGTCCACTGTGAGAGACATAATCTAAAAAAAAACTAATCCAGAAATCACAATATATGATTTTTTTAACTATTTATTTTGTATGATACAGCTGCAAATAAGTATTTGAACACCTGTCTATCAGCTAGAATTCTGCCCCTCAAAGACCTGTTAGTCTGCCTTTAAAATGTCCACCTCCACTCCATTTATTATCCTAAATTAGATGCACCTGTTTGAGGTCGTTAGCTGCATAAAGACACCTGTCCACCCCATACAATCAGTAAGAATCCAACTACTAACATGGCCAGGACCAAAGAGCTGTCCAAAGACACTAGAGACAAAATTGTACACCTCCACAAGGCTGGAAAGGGCTACGGGGAAATTGCCAAGCAGCTTGGTGAAAAAAGGTCCAATGTTGGAGCAATCATTAGAAAATGGAAGAAGCTAAACATGACTGTCAATCTCCCTCGGACTGGGGCTCCATGCAAGATCTCACCTCGTGGGGTCTCAATGATCCTAAGAAAGGTGAGAAATCAGCCCAGAACTACACGGGAGGAGTTGGTCAATGACCTGAAAAGAGCTGGGACCACCGTTTCCAAGGTTACTGTTGGTACTACACTAAGACGTTATGGTTTGAAATCATGCATGGCACGGAAGGTTCTCCTGCTTAAACCAGCACATGTCAAGGCCCGTCTTAAGTTTGCCAATGACCATTTGGATGATCCAGAGGAGTCATGGGAGAAAGTCATGTGGTTAGATGAGACCAAAATAGAACTTTTTGGTCATAATTCCACTAAACGTGTTTGGAGGAAGAAGAATGATGAGTACCATCCCAAGAACACCATCTCTACTGTGAAGCATGGGGGTGGTAGCATCATGCTTTGGGGGTGTTTTTCTGCACATGGGACAGGGCGACTGCACTGTATTAAGGAGAGGATGACCGGGGCCATGTATTGCGAGATTTTGGAGAACAACCTCCTTCCCTCAGTTAGAGCATTGAAGATGGGTCGAGGCTGGGTCTTCCAACATGACAATGACCCGAAGCACACAGCCAGGATAACCAAGGAGTGGCTCTGTAAGAAGCATATCAAGGTTCTGGCGTGGCCTAGCCAGTCTCCAGACCTAAACCCAATAGAGAATCTTTGGAGGAGCTCAAACTCCGTGTTTCTCAGCGACAGGCCAGAAACCTGACTGATCTAGAGAAGATCTGTGTGGAGGAGTGGGCCAAAATCCCTCCTGCAGTGTGTGCAAACCTGCTGAAAAACTACAGGAAACGTTTGACCTCTGTAATTGCAAACAAAGGCTACTGTACCAAATTTTAACATTGATTTTCTCTGGTGTTCAAATACTTATTTGCAGCTGTATCATACATATAA
This sequence comes from Romanogobio albipinnatus, assembly GCA_023566225.1. Classification (NCBI taxonomy): domain Eukaryota; kingdom Metazoa; phylum Chordata; class Actinopteri; order Cypriniformes; family Gobionidae; genus Romanogobio; species Romanogobio albipinnatus. The sequence continues at coordinate 4,436,755 of CM042246.1, read as the reverse complement.
ATAGTTAAAAAAAGCTTACATTGTGATTTCTGGATTTTTTTTTTAAAATTATGTCTCTCACAGTGGACATGCACCTACGATGACAATTTCAGACCCCTCCATGATTTCTAAGTGGGAGAACTTGCAAAATAGCAGAGTGTTCAAATACTTATTTTCCTCACTGTACATATGTATGTATGTATACAAATTAATTAAATGAATTTTAATTTATATTTCATATTTTAGTTTTATTTGTTATTTAATTAAATGATGTACGTGTTTATTAAATATTTATATTTATTTAATTATATACATGTAAATTATATAAATACTGTTTTATTTATTTGTATTTCTATTAATTTAATTGCATATAAATATATAAATGCAATTTATTTATTTATTTATTTCATGTAAATAAATCAGTTCATGTAATTCAATTAATTACACAATTACATTTCCATGAATTTATTTATTTTACATATATTTAGTTTATTTATTTACATGTAAATATATACATTTATTTCTATTAATTTGTTTCATGTAAATAAATAAATTCAATTCACATTAAATTATTTTACATTCATTTATTAATGCATTTAATTGTTTAATATTTTTTATGTTTATTTAAAAATATTTATTTAATAAATTATTTACATGCCAATATGTTGATACAATTGTATTTATATTAATTTATTTACATGTAAATATATAAATACAATTGTATTTATTTATTTATATGTAAATGTATGTATATTTATTTTAGTAGATATTTATGTTTAATAAGCTGTTCTTAAACATCTCAGCTTCACGTTAGGACTTGATCACCAACAAAGACTGTGCATTATTCTTTACAAATGTAAAGCTGAATATAAATGATTAAAATTAAAAAATATAAATGAAAATTCATGTTAGATGTGTGTAGATTCAGCATGATAAGTCTGAAATGGAAAGTTAGTGGTGTTTCTCTTCTCTCTAAGTGCAAAGCATTTGTTTGATTTGAGGGCGAGAGTCATGACTTCCTGCTGCTGTAATCCAGCGCGGCTCAACCCCATTCAGAGCACAATTTACTCTTTTTAATTAAAGCTCAGGCCTTCAGAGACAGTCAGAGGCCAATGAAATGTCGTCTTTTCTCAACACAGCTTTTAAATCTCATTGCCGTCCCTCATACAAATGAATCTGGCCTTCCCAGTAGATGTCATTGTGGAGATGAATGCTAATGAAAACAGGGAGCAGAAGCATTAGACCCTGTTTAGAGGAGCACGCTCAGTGTTTCCAGCTGACCTGATGTGTATCCTCTGTTTTAACGGTGGATGGGGCACTCGGGGTAAGGGTCGAGATAAGGGTTCACTGACACAAAGCAGCACCTCTGACCCGGATCAATCAGCAGGCCATTCCCAGAGGAAAATGTTAATGCTCCAAGATTGCTCATTCATAGTTCAGGACACTTAATGGATAATTCATCTACAGCAGTGCATTAATGGGCCATAAGAAGATGCAAGGACAGACTCGAGTAAGAAAACAACATTATATTGAGTGGAATGTTTTGGACATAAATGCATGTATGAATTGAAGGACATATTGCATTGATTTCCTCTATGATAAATGTGATTTCAAAAAGATGCATATTTACATTTATGCATTTGGCAAACGCTCGTTTTGCAATTAAGTTGTGATCTGTTCATGCATTCCTGCACTGTATAATAGGGCACAATGTGCTGTATAAATATAAAGGAATTTTCCGTATTGGTTTTTTTTACAGGTGTTTTACCTGTATTTTGAATTACACATTGCATTAGTCTGTGTTTTAAAGGTGTCATGAACTGGCTTTTTCTTAATACTGTTGTCTGAGGTCAACTTATGACTTTTGTGTGGTTTTTAAATTCAGAAACATCATAATGAATAAGTAATAGGCTATTTTCTGCCATGGTTTTGAGGCTCTCTGAAGAAACGGTCGGTTGTGATGGGCGTGCCGCACTGAACACTTGGAAGTAAACGCCCATGGCTAGGATTGGATAGATTTGCATATTTAATGAGCTTCAGCTCCCCTCAATACATGTGGGAATTGTTTTGAAAGTGTTCCTGGGGACACGCAAAATATCTTTATCAAACAAACACAATGATTCGCCTCTCAGCCACTCGCAATTGATTGGAATGTTATTTTTTTTATTATTTGGCCAGCCCGATCAGTGAATATAACCGCGAACCATACACACACGCAAGAAAGGAATGTTATTTCACTATTTAAGGTAGACCGCCGTCAGGCTGGTTATACGTTTTAGTAGCCCGTCTGAAAAACACATAGCCCCAGGACGTTGGGCTTTGCGAGCCCTGGCGTTACAAGTCCGAGACTGATCCCGAATGAACTAGCCTGACGTCGTCATACTCAATTCTAGTCAGAATATGAGTCTGATACTGCTCCGTTGGGCTGTGATTATGGGGCGTGTTTAAACCGAACCAGGAAAGACCTCAATTGGATAGACCTACAACCAATCAGAGCAACGGAGCGACGCATAACGTTAGTTGTCAAATGTCAACAGAACTCAACTGCACTGTGTTGCCAAGTCCGCGGGTTAAAGCGACCCCAATTATGTGATATACAGACCCAGGAATGCGAAATTTAGCAGGCAGTCCAGCCAAAATAACTCATATTTTACCCCCCAAATGCCATTTTTCCCGGAGAACCCCCCCACCCGGAAAGCTATTGGGCTTGTTTTTGGCTAGTTTTGAGTAGCAGTTGGGCGAGTTTTGCTGTAAAAACTTGGCAACCCTGTCTGCACGCACGCTAGAATAAGTCACGTTAGAAGAAGAAGATGAGTGTAAACGATCTTTGCCGGTGTTGTAAAAAAGAATTTAAGGATACACAGAGTACTTACCAACACCATCATCATTTCTGAGAGAAATAGTGAAGGTGAACGCATATACGAACAAGTTCTCCGTTTAGGATTAGAACAAATTCAACCCAAGCACCTTTGATGACGTGGATGATTACGTTACTGTTGATCATCTGTCCATCATCGTCTAAAGCCCACCCTGACAATTTCATTGGTCCGAACAGTTTCTGTTCGGGCATAATTACTTCTCTATGGATCAAGTCCAGACCGAACTGCCCGTGCAAATATTTTTGTGGGCGGGGCTAAGTTCGTCTGGCATCCAGGCTACGAATGAACCAATAACACCTCAAATAAAGGATTCTCCAGCCAGTGACAGTGTGCTACGGTATGTTCACATATAAAAAAAAACATGTTTTACTCACATAAGTGTGTTGCACCGTTCCTGTCGGATCCAATATAGAAGGGACAGCATTGTGTTTTAGGGCGCTTTCACACCTACCATGTTTGGTTCGGATTTTCTGACTTTTCAGTTTGGTCCGAATCAAAATTACAGTTGTGAAACCTCCCCCGGACCATGGTCCCGACCAAACATACGAGATTTGGTCCGACGAAAAGAGGTAGTCTCGGTCTGGATCAAACTGAACAAAGGTTCGGTTTGTTTCTAGTGTGAACGTAATTTCTGTACGGTTCGTACTTTCAGAGCATTTACAGGATGTTTATGTTTAAATATTATAATATTATTTTTAAATTTGATCTAGGCTACATTGATTATGAAAAGTGAAAAAATGCGCAATGTCAGAAGACAGAAGGTCAGAAATTATTTTAAAATAAATGTTGTATGATTTTGCTTAGAAAGCCTTTCTTTAATGTGAATTTCATTTTGTATAAATTGTATCTTAATTTTGATCAACGATTAATCAGATAATTGCCTGGATTTAATAAATAAGAAGCAAATAATCTATAGCAGACAATAATCGCGGGAGCGATCACATGCTTTGTACATGAACTGGAGTGTGTCTCAAATAAACTGAAGCTCAGCAGGCTACTTGTCTCACAAACATGAGAAATATGTGTATATAAGGCTTGAAATGTCCACTTTTAAATGTAACGAAAAGAAAATAGTCAAGCGATGCGCACTGTTCAATAGTGGTAACGATATGCGTCCGTCCGTTCATTCATTCTTGTCAAAGACGCTGACATCAGACGCATAACCATTTACAAACCAATCAATGTCAAGATGCAGCCCACATAGATGATGACGAGTGGACGCAAGTGTGTCATGTAAAGTTCTTTAGTCCGCTCGCATAATTGCAATGTGAAACCAAAACTTACCAAATGTATCAAAACATGAACTTCGGTTCGGACCTTGGTGCGGACTTTCAGGTGTGAAAACGCCCTTAATCTCAATATGTCTGCAAATCCAGTCTCGACCTGTATCTTGTTTACAATCGATTCCGCGTTGAAATGAAGCGAACAAACGCGCAATGTCTTACACACGTGAGCTGGAACCGGCATGTTTATTGCTCGGTAGTGTGACCCGTTTAGCTCCACGAGTCGGTGGGCGGGGCTTGAGGCGGTGCTTCTGCATTCTATGATGTCAGAGGTCGACATATTCTGAGATCTCTCGTTTTCTGGGCCTGGTGTCAATAAAAGCTTTTCTTTGACTAACAAGAAAGTTTTCAGCTCCGAAACTTACAGGATATTCTTATATCACGATTCACTTTTATGTATCAAAGGCTCAAGGGAAAGTTGATTTCTTAATTCATCACCCCTTTAAGGGTTAATGGAAATGTCTTTAAAATTACTGGATAATGAACTGGCAGAAAATTACCATTTTCCGTGTATTTTTTCACAGTGCGGTAATTGAACCCATAATGCTCTCCTGCTTACTTCTGAAGCCTTTTCACTGGATGCTCATCCTTAGTCTTCTCTAGAGTTAGTCTTAATCACCTGAGCTGCCTTGCACATTCATTAGATCTGAACACCGTTGTGATATTGTTGAGATCACTTCTGAAATTCTATGTTGCATTTGCTTTCCATTTAATCTCATTGCTGTCTGGAGAAACAGATTAATTTTTCTTTACTACAGAATTGGGCTTAATGCAGATTAGTAGTGCGTTTTATGCATGTGTTTATGTGTATATATTTATTTTCTATTTAATTTGTATGTTTTATTTATTAAAATTGTGTTTTTTTTCTGTCTAGGTGAAACAGTTGACATCTTTGTTCTTTCTACATGCTTAAAGCAAAATAGTAGTTTATTTATTTATTTATTTATTTATTTAAATTATCTATGTAATTTTCAATTTATGTATTTATTTTTTTATGTGTTTGAATTTATTTATTTTTATTATGTATTTATTAATTTATTTACAATGTCAATGCATGTAATTTCCTATTTGTGTATTTCTTTTTAATTTCTTTTTGCATTTATTTATTCAAATGTTCTGTTTTTTTCATGTATTCATTTTTTATTTGTGTTTGTTTTATTTATTTATTTACAATTTCTGTGTATATCATTTTCTATTTGTGTCTATTTTTTAATATATATTTTTGCATTTATTTATTTATTTATTCAAATGTGCTATGTTTGTAATTTTTCTATGCGTTAATTTTTTTATTTGTCTTTGCATTTATAATATAAGTTATTTATTTATTTTTTAAAGGGCCTGTCTCTGCGAAACAATTGACATAATACACAATTTTATTTATTTCCTACATAATTGTCCTTAAAGCAAATTAGCATTGCAATTTATTTATTTATTTATTTATTTATTTATTTATTGTTTGTTTGTTTTTGTTTTGTTTTTTTCATGTACAGTATTTGTTTATTTGTATTTATTTAGTTTATTTATTTATTAAAGGGCCTGTATAGGAGAAAAATTACATAATACAACATATACATATTTTTTTTCTTTCCTACAGAATTGTGGTTAATGCAATTTAGTAGTGCATTGCTATAGCACCCATACAGCCCCCACAGCCCCCACAGCCCCTACAGCCCTGATGCGAGAGCAGAGACTCTGTCTAAGTGCGGGCAAATCTGCTGGAGCAATGCACTACTAAATTGCATTAACCACAATTCTGTAGGGGAAAAAAACACGGATGACAGACAGTAGCATTAGCGGGCACAGATCATGTCACCTGACCAGATCCTGCTTCACTCCTCCATCTGTTGTGCGTCAGACTCAGCCTCAGCATCTCATTTGCGCGCGTCTCCGCCTCTCCGCTCGGCCTGGATCAGGTATGCCCGCGCACATCCTGTCAATTAAAATCCGATTAGGAATAATGAGAAAAGGTGTCACTGTTTTGGCTCGAAATGACGAGCAGGAGAAAAACGGATCGTTTAGGCAAAAATGACGGATTAATTTTGGCAGGTGCTCTTGCAATCCAGGGTTTGCATTCTACACACACACCATATGGGATAAATGATTCCGTGCTCCCGTCTCCAGAGCTCTTAAATATAGAACCATCTCTCACAGCGATCCCTAATGGAAAACCATCACACAAACAGGCCTTTCCAAGAGACCGAAGGCATTCGAGAAATGCAAGTGGCATGTTTGCTCAGAGTACATGCTTGCTTAAAGTTACTCGTTACACTGAAGTGCAATTGTAAGGCTTGCTTGCTTCTTGCACTGTTTTAGACATGAAACATTAGTTAACAATACACACCGATCAGGCATAAAATTATGATCTAATATTGTGTAGCTCCCCTTTTGCTGCCAAAACAGCCCTGACTCGTCGAGGCCTGGACTCCACTAGACCCCTGAAGGTGTGCTGTGGTATATGGCACCAACATGTTAGCAGCAGATCCTTTAAGTCCTGTAAATGTGAGGTGGGGCCTCCAGGGATCGGATTTGTTTGTTCAGCTCATCCCACAGATGCTCGATTGGATTGAGATCTGGGGAATTTGGAGGCCAGGTCAACACCTCAAACTCGTTGTTGTGCTCCTCAAAGCATTCCTGAAGCATTTGTGCTTTGTGGCGGCGCATTATCTGCTGAAAGAGCCACAGCCACCAGGGAATACCGTTTCCATGAAAGGCTGGACATGGTCTCAACAATGCTTAGGTAGGTGGGACGTGTCAGAGTAACATCCACATGGATGGAGGACCCAAGGTTTCCCAGCAGAACATTGCCCAAAGCCACGCCTTCTTCCCATAGTGCACCTGGTGCCATTTGTTCCCCAGATAAGCCACGCACACACACCTGGCCATCCACCCGATGTAAAAGAACACGTGATTCATCAGACCAGGCCACCTTCTTCCATTGCTCCGTGGTCCAGTTCTGATGCTCTCGTGTTGGCGCTTTGGGCGGTGGACAGGGGTCAGCATGGGCACCCTGACTATGATAATCAGTGTTATTCACTTCACTTGTCAGGTGTTATAATGTTATGCCTGATAGTTGTGTATATAATCTTTGCATAATAGACCATAACCATATCCATAAACCATAACCATAAATACCTGAGCAATTTCATTTGGAAAAGGGAAAAAATATTAAGTTAAATTAGTTTTATTTTGCTTCTTATTTTGTTTGTTTTTTATCTTACAAAATTCTAGGAAATGTTTTTCTTCATCATCAGAATATAATTTACTCATAAGAAAAAAATGGAAAAGGGAAAAATATGAAGGTATTTTTTATTTTATTTTACAAAATTCTAGTATTTTTTTTTTACTATATATAATTTACTTCCTTACAGAAAAAGTTAAGTTAAATTATTTTATTTAATTTATACACTTTTTATTTATTTACAAAATAAAAAAAAAAAATCCAAGATTTTTTTCTTCATCACGTGTCGGTTACGATGCAGGTGCAATGCATATTCAGGAGCCGAGCTGGTGACCTGGCTATTCAGCGGTGGTACAGCAACTGTGGAGACAGGACGCGGTGTCTCCGTTCGCTCCTTCCGGGAATGAGGATTACATTCGTATTCCCTTTCAGTCGGTCACGTTCAATGCTATGTCGGACTGACAACGAATTGGAATCCCTACCAAAACACCACAGGTGCTGCCTCTTCCAGCGCCCTGTGTAAAGGCCCCTTCACACTGGACGCGATTTTGACATGCAAATAATTTGTGCGATGGTTTTATATTTTGATCAGCTGTTTGTGTAATGAGTGCTTCCACACCGAACGCGAATGCGTAGCGACGGAAAAACAATGTTTATTTTTTTCGTTGCGATGCCGATTCTTTTTTTTTTAACTCTCGCAGCGACAGAAAAGGCTGAAACCAATCACATAAAAGGAAACAAAGGTGACGAAATGTCTAGTTGATGTCATTGGCTATTCGATCAACATTATTTCTCATGAGTTCACAGCTGTACAGATGCCCACTGTAGGCTACAGACAACCATAACATCACCTTTTGAGTTAAAACTCGTAGATATTTTTCTAAACCTAATTGTGTTCGCGCCTATGGAAAGTGAATGTGTTTCGTCAGTACGACTGTGGCACTTAAATGTTTACATTGTGACTCAACTGGAAACAGCTGCTCCAGATCGACTGGTTCCTGAAGTGTGTGTTTGTCTGGTCAGATGCGGTGCTAATGTCTCTGGAGAAGCTCCTCAAATTGTTCCACAGACATTTGAAAGTAAGTGCGGAACCGGCCATGATAAAGTTTTAGCTCCTGTACAAAATTAGCATACTCCCCTTCAGACTCTGTTCTTTTAAGACAAGTGCGTTCACACTTGTAGTTTGGTTCGTTTGGTCCGGACCAAAAAACAAAAACAAAACATATAGTCCTGGTCCGCTTAGCGTTCACACTGGCTTTTTGAACAGCGAACCTAAAGTTGCCGAACCAAAGGCATAGGGATACGGTCACAACCTGATTGGTCGGCTTTTATGACATATATTTTGCGAGGGAGCTTGCTTACCGAACATTCAAAACAATGCTGTGTGCTGGATTAAACGCCATCATTTTATGCGTGTACTTATGGTTTTATTTTGACTAGCTGAGAACTCACGAAGAGCTCATCAAATGTTCAAAACATTCAAAACAGCAGCAGGATTTCCTCCGTTGTGTGCAGAAACGAAGATCTGCATATATTGATGAGGCTCTTTACCTCCTCGTTGCTCCACGTTTGCCCTCTACTCATTTTGGATACACCGATCTTTCTGCGTCATCAAATCAGCGGACTTGTAGCGTCACATCTTGACATCACGTCCGTTTTTTGGTTAGTTTACATGTCTTTGGTCCGTGTTGCGTTCATGTATCAATCGAACCGCACCAGAGTTGTTTTGGAAGCGGACCGAGACCCATCTTTTTAGCGGTCTCTGTCCGCTTGTTTGATGCGCACCAGGGTTCGTATGGCAGCGTTCAAATATGTTCAAATGAACCGCACTAAACGAGCAATCGCACCAGGGTTTGTTTTAATCGAACCAAACATGACAAGTGTGAACGCACCCTTAAAGGGCACCTATTATGTAAAATCCACTTTTACATGATGTTTGAACATAAATGTGTGTTGACAGTGTGTGTAAACAACCACCCTATAACGATAAAAATCCACCCAGTATTTTTTTTTTCATCCCCAAAAATCATAAGCAGTGTTTCAGAACAAGCTGTTCTCAGATTCTCTGCAGTGTGACATCACACTGCAAAGGCCCGCCCGCAAGGTTTGACTGACACTGCCATTTTAACATAGACCCGCCCTGTGAGACCTGTATGCAAACCGCCATTGAGGAGAGATGTATATGCTACGCCCTCTTCTAAAGACAGGGCGGGGATATGCAGCTCATTTACATTTAAAGCGGTACACACCAAAACAGCGCTTTTATAGACATTTTCAAATGACATTTTCAACACGTTATAATAAATTATCTGTGGGGTATTTTGTGTTGAAACTTCACAGACACATTTTGGGGACACCCAAGACCAATATGACATCTTGTAAAAAGGGGCATAATAGGTGCCCTTTAAATAAAATGAAAAGCTCGTCTTCACTGGGTGATGAAGTGTCTGTTGTCTCAGCTGTCGCCGCAAATGTTTTGGAATGATGGAGCTCTGAAACATCACAGACGTCGCAAATTTGTGTCGCGGCTGATGTGGATGGTTTTGACGGGAACTATTCGCACACAAAATATTTGCTTTTCCGTTACGCGTCCGGTGTGAAAGGGCCTTAAGCCTCCTGATCCCTCCACGCTTATTGGGCAGAAGATGGGACAGGGCTTTATGCACAGAAGGTCAATCACTGCTGTTTCATATGACCCACTTAATGAGACTATGGGATAACACTGGGAAAGCGTGCCCTTTCCACTGGAAAAGGAACGCTGCGGAAGCCACGTCCTGACCTTAGGGAGGTACTGTGTGCAATTTTGCTTATATGGACTAACCCAGCAGGGCTTTACTAGGAATGTCCTTGGGGTGGCGCCGGCCCAGTTAGGGAGGAGGCTACACCTGGCAGAGACGACAGAGCGGACTCTGCCAAGGGAAAGACACGGGCTTCCGTTTAGGAGCTAACACCACTGTACATGGTTGCTCTGTCAAGTCCTCGTCGTCAGCGAGGAACCTGGGTGTGCTCTTTGATACCAATCTTTCGTTTGAAAGCCACGTTTCTAGCATCTGTAAAATTGCATTCTACCATCTTAAAAAATATATCTAAATTACGGCACATGCTCTCAATGCAAAATGCTGAACAGTTAGTTCATGCGTTCATGACCTCAAGGCTAGATTATTGGAATGCTCTACTGGGTGGTTGCCCTACTCGCTTAATAAATAAACTCCAGCTGGTCCAAAACGCAGCAGCTCGAGTTCTTACTAGAACCAGGAAGTGTGACCATATTAGCCCAGTTCTGTCAACACTGCACTGGCTGCCTATTAAACATCGCATACATTGTTAGGCTGCATTAACTAGGTCAGCCGGAACCGGGAACACTTCCCATAACACCTGATGTACTAGTGACATCATCAGAAGAATGGCTTCTAAGCTAATGATAGTCTCTCTCTTTTATCCCGCGGTTTACTGCAGTCAGCCGGATCCGGGCCGTATCCAGATCAGATGGTGGACCTGCGCCCAGACATGACCAACGCATGACCATGAAGTGTCTGCAGAGACCGTGTCAATTAGCCTCCCCCTGCAACTGCCTCATTGACACGGCATCCTCAATAAACCCGTCTCCAGCGTGATGACTCCGATTGTTCGAATATTGCACTTTAATAATTATTTAAACAACACATCATCCTCAATAAACCCGTCTCCGGCGTGTTGCCTCTGATCTTTCGAATATTCCGATCTATTATGACCTCTGACCTGTAAAGTTGCCAGAATAATAATCATACGCTGTTTGTTAATTGGCGAGAGGAGAACTGGCACCCCGACTGAGCCTGGTTTCTCCCAAGGTTTATTTTTCTCCATTAGGTCACCTGATGGGGTTTTGGTTTCCTTGCCACTGTTGCCTCTGGCTTGGCTTGCTCAGTTGGGGCCACTACATTTTTCTTAATTTTTTCAACTAAATATCAAAATAAATCTAATTATTAAACTAAATTAACCATATAAACTTAATTACTGATCTAAAGCCCACACTGTCACTGTATGATAATTGAAATGAACTGATGACATCACCGTTTTCTCCGGAATGGCTATACGGCTGAATAAAATTCTGTTGCCTTATTTTGCTGTTTAACACTGTAAAGCTGCTTTGAAACAATCTGCATTGTTAAAAGCGCTATATAATTAAGGTTGACTTGACTTGACTGTAGAGGCCAATGGGCATTGGCTCGTTTAGTTTCACTCAAAGTAGATTGGTCTCTCTAGCGAGATTCCTATTCGTCGGTCAGTCCAAGGTGGCGTTGAACGTGACTGACTGAAAGGGAACAATGTATAATTTACTTCATTATAGAATTATAATTTTATTCATAGATCCTGTATCGGACTGAACAAAGAAGCCATTATTATTCCCCACTCAGGGCTGCTGGGAAATGAAATGTTGCCTTGCAGTTCCCTGAACTTTGTGTGTCCGCAGTAACTTTTTAGTGCATGATTCTTTGGGCAAATCCTTGACCATTTATGTAATTCTCTTTGCCAACACTTTTGATACCTCAAAAAAAAAAAAAAAAAATTGGCCCTGACCTCAAGTTTCCAGTGAGACCAGCGTTCTAGTTTTTACTGCATATCGATGCAATGTTTTTAGCACAAACTTTAATAGATTATAGGGATGCTGACAGCTTTCCTCACTATCCCGGATTACAAACTCAGACATGTACAGTAAGTCTGTTTCTGCTGCAGTCTGTTACTTACCTTTAGGGGTTTGCTGAAATCCCTAACGCCAAGTATGAACATTTGTAATGCTAATGAGGCTTTCTTTAGCCCTGCAATGCAGTAAACGGTCTTATCTTCTGCCATATGAGCGCTTTGTATGGTCACAGAACACAGTGCGTACCTTTTTTCAAAAGAGCTCAGGCAAGATCTGAACATTGTCTATCAAATAACGCCAAGTGTAGTTGACAATATGAGTCAAAAATGCTGTCTTTAATCAGTTTGTTTGAAAACAGCAGAGCATGTTGATAGGATGCAGGCACCAACAGCGTGTTTTCCATGACGTCTAGATAGATGCCACGTGCTGGGAAGGCCAAAAAACTGAACAATCACGAGAATCCGAAACTCATCCAGCGACATGTCACTCAACAAGAAGTGTCGCTCGGTCCAGGACAGGGGGAATAAGGAAGTTCAGTCCTTCGGCTTGTGTGGAAGTGGTTTGGAAAGCGACCCTAATGGCGGCCGTATTTAGAGTTTGATCCATTTCAACATCTGGAGTTAATTTGGTTCTTTCAAAGAGTTCTCAATAGCTTGTTGTTTATCAGACTGAAGACAGCTCAGAGAACACCAGTACATAGAGATCTGCTTCGATCATTTCGGTTTGTTTTCGTTAATGCAAAAAAAGACAAATAAGGATAATGAAAATGCTAAAGCCACAGAATTCTTCACATATTTTCTGTCATTCCTCCTCAGGTTATTTTGAAACCGTTTTAGACAGGTTTCTATAATTATTGATTTATGCTTATTAGTAAGGAAGATCAGAAAGGTTAATTGTGTCCAGATGTGTCCGGCTAGCTCTAAATCTTCAGTATTCACGACACAAGGCTGTTAATACAGATGATCACAGCAGCTAAAGCTTGTTCTTTCCAAACATCTCACCCAGATAGCATTGTGACATTGAGTCAATGTTGAAATTCCATCAGAATCATCATTTTGGTTGAGGTTGAGATTTCAATGTTAAGTAATATTGGATTAAAGGCCTGTTCACACCGGGACGATTTTCGCGCGCGTTTATCGCCGACGTTTAACGCCTCGTGACTAAACAATGGGCGCCAATGTGAGTGTTCACACCGACGCGTAAAACATCAGGCGTAAAAGCGTCATTTTTAAAAAAACGCCTCGGGTTCGTTTTTTTTTTTGACGCGGCGCGTTAAAAACTGGCCGACCAATCAGATCGGCGCTTTTGTTCACGTGCCTGGAGCTGCTGAAGTTACAGTAAAACACGACTTGGTGGCGCTCAAGCACAAAACGGTCTAGCCGAGCACACATTGGCGAAGAAGACAATGCAACGAGGAAAGATGAACGTCGAGCTGCTGGTCTCGTTGGTGTCTGAACACAGAGAGTTGTTTGACAAACGCCACAGGGACTACGAAAATATTGAAAAGAGGGAGCTGTAATCGCAGATCAAATAGGACTCGATGGTGAGTTTAATTTAATCTATTTTTCTTTCATGTAAAGTTACAGAGGCTTGTAACTTTTTCCAACTTGACCATCGCCATTGTTTGTGTGCTGTAGTGGAGGAGATAAAACAGAAATGGAAAAGTTTACGCGACACTTACACGAGGAAAAAGCGCGAGGATGACTGCCGGAGTGGACAGGCTGCTGTAAACAAGAAGCCGTGGAAATTTATGAAGGTTATGGAGTTCCTCGCACCATCAACTGAATTTCGAAGGTAACGTATTATCATTAGAACTTACGAGCGGCAAAATTACTAAATGGTTCTGAGCCCCGCCCCCCTTGCCACAGATATGTAACGCATTGGCTCTAAAATGTTGTTTCTGATGTAAACTTTATTTATTTTTACAGTGTTCACAGCAATATTTAACTTGAAAAAACGGATGAAGTGTGTGATGCGAGTGAAAGTGAGGAGGCACAAATGAGCACGTCTTCAGGATCATCCATCACCAGCCCAACTGTGATGAGGTCCAATGTAAAGAAAAGAAAGCGGTCAGAGATCTTGGAGAGGTACCTCTTATCCAAAGAAGCCAGGGAAAATGAGAAAGAGGAGCACAGAAGAGAGAGAGAGGAGCTCAGACAGCAAAGACAAGAGCAACAGAATGATGACAATTACTTGTTTGCGCTTGGCTTGTTACCAATACTAAGGAGATTGTCCCCAGCCCAACAGTCTTCAGTCAAACTCAAAATACATCAGCTGTTGCACGATGCTGAGTTTGGCCAGCAGGGTTAGGGTTAGTTGACAAATTCTGACAATTATATCAGAAGAGATTTTTTTCACATATATATTTTTCCACATTTTTTTCATTAAATAATATTAACAGATACTATTAATTTTAATAATGTATTATGAAATGTTGGCATTAACATAAACTAAGATTAATAAATGCTTTAGTATTTTTGGTTACACTTTATTTTAAGGTGTCCTTAAATATTAATTAACAATATGCATGTTGAAAATTCGATGGCAAAAAAATATTGGACCAATGCAGGGCAGAACTGGGACAAAATTTAAGGCTGGGAAATGTCACCCATCCAGGCCATCCCACCCACAACAAATTTTGGAACCATGGAGAACCATACTTTTTGCACGGTCATCACATAAAAAAGGTTTAAATCCTTAGGCTCAGGCCATGCAAAATAATTAAAGGTTCTCTCTTGAACTTCACCTTCACTTCCCTTTTCATTATCTTCATTTTCCCTGATACTTTTTTGCTACTTTTCGTTGTACCCGTTCCTAGGTCTACCATTAGAAACAGTACTGTCTCAACGTTGTTGCAAAAAAAAGGTAAATTCAAATTATATTAGAACAATGTGTTTGTTGTTTTATCTTAATGTCTTAAATATCCAACATTTAACAACTATTTCATGCAAATAGGCTATATTAAAATACATTTTCTAAATTGCTTAAATGTCAAAATTAGTAGGCTATAATAATAATAATAATACATCATGGAATATATATTATATTAAACAAGTTATTGATTTATTACTAATATTTTATGTGTTGTTTGCCTTAGCTCCCTCGATGTGAATATATGTCTGCTAAATTACTACTGTAACTTTACAATAGATAATAATTATGTAATTTAGCATAGTTGTTTGAATGACGATAGTAGTTAATGGAGTGCTAACATTTGCTTGCAGTTTAATACTAATGGTGCGTTCATGCCGGATGCGAATGAAGCGTTTCGCGCGAGTTATTTACGTGTTAAGTCAATGCAAAGACGCGAATAGACAGTCTGCGGCGTGATTCGTGCGAATGAGGCGGCGCGAATGATGCGGTGCGAATTGAGCGTTTGGGTTGAAAAATCTGAACTTTGGCGGATTTTGCGCCGTGTTAACCAATAAGGAGCTTGCTCTAGTAGTGACAACAATGAGGAGAAAATTATATGGTTTATATCATGGGCGTCGGAACCATTGTATGTGGGTGGGACAAGACCCACCCACTTTTTACGATCAATGATATTGGACCCACTAACTTTTATCGTCTCTAACATTCAGCACATGTCTGTTTACCTACCCCTAATCTATAAACACTTATTATTAAACTCATGTTAGACGCTTTATTTCCACTTTTCTAATATTTTCTTCATTTTTATTGAAAATAAATGCCTTTCCGATCTGATATGTGATGGGAAAAGGATTGAGTTCGGCAAAAGGCGGACTCGAACCGCGGGTCGATTTGTGTCAAAACTAGATGCAATGCATCTTACCCCTACACTACTGACGCTCTCAATGATATGGCGATTTCCGTAACTTTGTCTTTCTGAACTATACGTTTAGCAAGCAAAGCAGTCTATTTGTACTTAATGTAATTGGTATCTACTCCAGTAAAAAAATTCTGAGGACCCACCCACATTTTTTTTGCTTCCGACGCCCATGGTTTATATTAATCATATCTTAATATCTGGTTCAGACAAGTGTGCATATGATTATCACTGTAATAAAATATAGCATGAAACACCACCCAGTCTCTTTTTGTTAAATGCAAGTTTATGTTTGATCAATAATACAAAAGTATAAGTAAAAGGTATAATAAGCTATACATGAAATAAAGCAAACAATTCAGTCAAACATTCAAAGTCAGTGCTAGTCGGCTACAACGGTAACGTAAAGTTAAACAGCCTAAAATAAAAAGTAATAAAACTTCACTTTGCCCTCAGCCTAAATGATTTGCCAGGGAACAAATTATAGATCCATGAGACCAAAGACCGGCCGTTACATCTACACAAGACGAATTATAGCTCGAGACACCACAGAGACATCAGAGCCAGCGGCAAATGTCAGAAGGACTATATTTTGTGAAACATTAACACTACCAGAGTAGAGCACTGCACGGACCTCAAACTAGGCCCTAGCCCGGCCCTGTCCCGAGACGCTGAGGCCCGAGCCTGGCCCGTGTCCGACAGCTCATCAAAATGATCAGCCCGAGTCCGACTGGAGCCCTATCCTCCCTATTACACATTATTTGCAGCCATTAAAATAGTTCAGTTTTGTTTTTAATGTCAAAGTAGTTATATTTCGTTTTGTTTCTTTATTAAGTTAATTTAGAAAAAGTTTGAAGCATTTTTTTGTTTGTCAAATTAAAGTTTTTGTTCTTTAAAGTGACGACCAAGCGGCCAGCGGCCGACAGTGAGTTAACCCAACACTTTACCCTCTCAAATCAAAACTTGACTTGTGTTGACTTGCTTATAAAATCCATATAAAACACTTAAAGCATCGTTTAAACGTTTAGCCTACTATCACCACCATCACAGTAAAAAGGCATTTTTGACAAGATGAGGCAGGCAGATTGCAACGGCGCGCGCAAACGAAACGGGCTACACAACATAAACAAATACAAATAAAAAAACATGCTGGTTGTCTTACCTTACACCTCACTGCGAAATATATATAATAATATAATATAAATCCGATCTTCAATTCCCGCGCTATATGCACATTCATGTCAACGAAAGCAACCGATGAGCATTTTATTCATCAGCTCATTTCAACATCAAAGACCGCATTATGAGAACGAGCGAACTAAGCACTGGTAAGAGCCTTTAGTCTCATTAGTTTTAATGAAGATGGTTGTGTTTTTGAGCATCTAAGACTTATTTTCAGTTTCACTTGTGGCAGTTTGCGTGTTGGCTTGCTTTACTCATTAGCGGCGATGCGTGTTGCATAGCGCCGTCCTCTTGTCAGTCTTGACAGTTGCGGACTCGCGATATCATGGTCTCATGTTGTTTCCACCAGTGCAGCACATCGCATTGTTTCTTTTAATTATTGAATGTCTAAAATTTAAAATGAAGGAGAAGCCTAAAAAATCCCGAAGCCCGGCCCGCGTTTGAGGTATGATGGGATAATTGACCTGAAGCCCGGCCCTAGGGGCGTAAAAAAGTCGGGGCTCATCGGGCTCGGGCAGAAATGCAGGGCTCTATACCAGAGGGCTCTCGCTAAGACCCATTTGTTTAGCCACCAAAGGGGCAAGCTGGTATCAGACTTTTGCCGAATCCAGTTGGTAATACAGTGATAACATCTTTTTTAGATATGAAGGCTTCGAGTGTTGTTCTTTGATCGGGTTTTAAACGAAAAGGAAAAGTTTAAATCGCTTAAAACAGACGCGATAGCTGATTCGAATGAGTGATGTTCCACGGCGGCATCCATCTTTGTAATGTACAAAATCTGCTTCACCGTCGCTGCGCTGTCGTCGTCGTGTAAAGCCCTCCACAACGTTTCTGATTGGTGCCGCGATTTCGACGGATTAAAAAGACAAAAATAAAGCAGGCATCAGAGTTTATCTTTGCTGGGACAATGCAAAAATGGCTCCATGGTAGTATAGAGTTTAGAGTATTTAGAGTATTCTTCTATCTTCTTTCTTTCAGTAGTACTGTCCCATTTCTGTCTTTATTGGCGAGTTTCCATTAGTATTTACTTCCATTTTGCAGATGCAGCTTGTCATGTTTTCCAGGCTCTTCTTCTGGCATTTGTGTTATAAATTCAGATGGAATTGTTTTAAGTCAATGTTAGATTTCCTGTTGAAACTGTGGGGGCATAAATAAATACATTTGCATGTGAACTGAAGGATGTTGTTTACTTTGAGTGACTTTTTGATACAAAATCATGTCAATTGCAGCCTAACATGGTCTCTGATTAAATTAAAGAGACAATTAACTGGCATAGAATCCTGCAAGATTGATTTTATTGTGTTTCTATGTTGATTCGATGTTAAATAAGTGATTTAATTTAAGTTGAAAAAATATTGATTTTATGGCCATCTTGATCTATTTTTCATCATTGAAATAACATTCTTTCAGAGTGCAAACCTGATGAAAAATCAATGTTACATTTCAACATTGTTTCAATGATAATTTGATTGGCTAGTGATGATAGTCCCAAAACGAAAATTAATCATTGTTTAAAAATCCATGTGTTTGTGTTTTCCTTTTTTTCAGTCTGAGACCGTTTCTTCCACACAAGGCAGTCTTATCAGGTGACTGACGTCATCTGGGCTCTTACCATACGTGTTAGTCAGTACTATTCCTATTTAAATACCCAACAGGGACCAACACAATATTAGGTCATAATGTTATGCCTGATCGGTGTATATTCACATAGAAAACAGCTATTTTAAATCATATTTTTTACTGTATTTTTGGTGAGATTAAGAAACGTTAACAAATCTTATTGACCCCAAACTTTTGGCCAATAATGTGCGCAAACATTTGCTTTACAATCCAGTTTATTCCAGCAAAACCGGTTTAACAATTGTTTGAAGAGTGGATCATTTTCATTTAATGAAATAGTGTTGTATGTACACTATTACGGAGAGCACCAAAAGAACGCATTTAAAAACTAACCTGAATTTTCCTCTTTCTCAGAAAAAAAAAAGAAGCCTGTGCAGGTCCATTCACATTCACTGCATTCTCCTAAAATCCAGCAGATAGTTGCAGTGCAGAAAGTGAAGGTAAATTCCAGTTGTATGTCTTTTGAACTGTCACCGCCAGCCACTACTGGTACCAGAGTGATATATAATTCATATTTCTGCCAGGCTTATGGGTTTAATGTATTCCGAGTCTGACCGCCCGGAATCTTCCACACAGCTGAAGCGGGGCATGTGACATTGGGGCGAAATGTCCTGACAGCACTGTACCAAACTGTTGGCGCAAACAAAGATTGCTGCTTAAATGTTGCATAATTCATGTCCACCGGGTCTGGCGTCTTAATGAATTCTGCCTTTAAGCATCGCTTCTTTAAAGCCCGGGAGTTGAAGTTTAATTTTATTTTTTTAGCTGTCTGGCGCTCTGGAGGAAATGGCGTCATGCTGAAGTGGATTGATGCCGCTTCTTTGAAAGTCACTGTGGTTGTTTGTGACTTCTCAATATGCAGAAGACATTATAACTTGTCATTGTCAATGAGGGTCATATTAATTATTTATGTATTTTACTTATTTATTTGCTGTTAAAAACACATTGTTTTCCCCCCTGTAACCCTGGGGAATTCCCAAGGAATTCTGTTGTTGATTCTAGTACATACTTTACCTTTGGGAAGGGATATTCACATCTCTGCACACTTAAACCCCTAACCCAGTGTTCATTTATTTAAAAAAAAATCATATTGACCTCAAACTTTTGTGCACATTGGAATTTTAAGCTAATAACCTTCACTAAAGGATGTTCTGTTCTGTAATAAAAACGAGCAGTGTGTGTGTGTGTGTCTGTGTGAGTGTGTCAGGAGGTATTTGTGTGTGTGTGTGTCTGTGTGTGTGTGTGTGTGCGTTTGTGTCTGTACGTGTGTGTCTGTGTGTGTGTGTCTCTGGGTGTGTCTGTGTCTGTGCGGTATGTGTGTGTTTGTGTCTCTGTGTGTGTCTGTGTGAGTGTGCCTGTTGGTATTTGTGTCTGTGTGTGTGTTTCTCTGTGTGTGTCTGTGTGAGAGTGTGTGTTTGTGTCTGTATGTGTTTGTGTCTCTGTGTATGTGTGTTTGTGTCTGTGTGTATGTGTGTGTTTGTGTCTCTGTGTGTGTGTGTGTGTGTCTGTGTGAGTGTGTCAGAAGGTATTTGTGTCCGTGTTTGTGTCTCTGTGTGTGTGTCTGTGTGTGTGTGTGTCTGGGTGAGAGTGTGCGTTTGTGTCTGTACGTGTGTGTCTGTGTGTGTGTGTGTGTCTCTGGGTGTGTCTGTGTCTGTGTTTGTGTCTGTGCGGTATGTGTGTGTTTGTGTCTCTGTGTGTGTCTGTGTGAGTGTGCCTGTGGGTATTTGTGTCTGTGTGTGTGTTTCTCTGTGAGAGTGTGTGTTTGTGTCTGTATGTGTTTGTGTCTCTGTGTATGTGTGTTTGTGTCTGTGTGTATTTGTGTGTTTGTGTCTCTGTGTGTGTCTGTGTGAGTGTGTCAGAAGGTATTTGTGTCCGTGTTTGTGTCTCTGTGTGTGTGTGTGTGTGTGTCTGTGTGAGAGTGTGCGTTTGTGTCTGTACGTGTGTGTCTGTGTGTGTTTGTGTCTCTGGGTGTGTCTGTGTCTGTGTTTGTGTCTCTGGGTGTGTGTGTGTGTGTGTGTTTGTGTCTCTGTGTGTGTCTGTGTGAGTGTGCCTGTGGGTATTTGTGTCTGTGTGTGTTTTTCTCTGTGTGTGTCTGTGTGAGAGTGTGTGTTTGTGTCTGTATGTGTTTGTGTCTCTGTGTGTCTGTGTTTGTGTCTGTGTGTATGTGTGTGTTTGTGTCTCTGTGTGTGTGTGTGTCTGTGTGAGTGTGCCTGTGGGTATTTGTGTCTGTGTGTGTGTCTGTGTGTGTTTGTGTCTCTGTGTGTTTGTGTCTGTGCATATGTGTGTGTTTGTGTGAGAGTGTGTGTTTGTGTCTGTATGTGTGTGTCTGTGTGTGTTCGTGTCTCTGGGTGTGTCTGTGTTTGTGTCTGTGCGTATGTGTGTGTTTGTGTCTCTGTGTGTCTCTGTGTGAGAGTGTGTGTTTGTGGTGTGTCTGTGCGTATGTGTGTGTTTGTGTCTGTACGTGTGTGTTTCTCTGGGTGTGTCTGTGTTTGTGTGTCTGTGTGAGAGTGTGTGTCTGTGTGAGTGTGCCTGTGGGTATTTGTGTATATGTTTCTCTGTGTGTGTCTGTGTGAGAGTGTGTGTTTGTGTGAGTGTGCCTGTGGGTATTAGTGTATGTTTTTCTCTGTGTGTGTCTGTGTGAGAGTGTTTGTGTCTGTACGTGTGTGTCTGTGTGTGTTTTTGTCTCTGGGTGTGTCTGTGTCTGTGCATATGTGTGTGTTTGTGTCTCTGTGTGTGTCTGTGTGAAAGTATGTGTTTGTGGTGTGTCTGTGCGTATGTGTGTGTTTGTGTGAGAGTGTGTGTTTGTGTTTGTGTCTGTGTCTCTGTGTGAGTGTGTGTGTCTCTGTGTGTGTCTGTGTGAGAGTGTGTGTTTGTGGTGTGTCTGTGTGAGTGTGTATGTCTGTACATGTGTGTCTGTGTGAGTTTGTGTCTCTGTGTGTGTGTGTGTGTGTGTGTGAGTGTGTGTGTCTCTGTGTGTCTCTGGGTGTGTTTGTGTCTGTGTTTATGTCTGTGCGTATGTGTGTGTTTGTGTCTGTGAGAGTGTGTGTTTGTACGTGTGTGTGTGTGTGTGTCTCAGTGTGTCTGTGTGTGTTTGTGTCTCTGGGTGTGTCTGCGTCTGTTTGTGTCTGTGTGTATGTTTGTGTCTCTGTGTGTGTCTGTGTGAGAGTGTGTTTGTGTGTGTTTGTGTGTGTTTGTGTCTGTACGTGTCTGTGTGTGTTTGTGTCTCTGGATGTGTCTGTGTGAGTGTGTGTGTGTCTCTGTTTGTGCCTGTGTGTGTGTGTTTGTGTGTGTCTGTGTGTGTGTCTGTTTGTGGGTTTGTGTTTGTGTCTGTGTTTGTGTGTGTGTGTTCGTGGGTTTGTGTCTGTGTGTGTTTGTGCCTGTGTGTGTGTGTGGTTTTGTGTCTGTCTGTGTGTGTGTGTGTCTGTTTGTGTCTGTGTGTGTGTCTGTTTGTGGGTTTGTGTCTATGTGTGTGTGTCTGTTTGTGGGTTTGTGTATGTGTGTGTGTCTGTGTGAGAGTGTGTGTTTTTTGTCTGTACGTGTGTGTGTGTGTGTGTGTCTGTTTGTGTCTGTGTGTGTGTGTCTGTTTGTGGGTTTGTGTCTGTGTTTGTGTCTCTGGGTGAGTGTGTGTGTTTCTGTGTGTGTCTGTACATGTGTGTCTGTGCGTATGTGTGTGTTTGTGTGAGAGTGTGTGTTTGTGTCTGTGTCTCTGTGTGAGTGTGTGTGTCTCTGTGTGTGTCTGTGTGAGAGTGTGTGTTTGTGGTGTGTCTGTGTGAGTGTGTATGTCTGTACATGTGTGTCTGTGTGTGTTTGTGTCTCTGTGTGTGTGTGTGTGTGTGTCTGTGCGTATGTGTGAGTTTGTGTCTCTCTGTGTGTGTGTGTGTGTGTGTGTGTGTGTGAGTGTGTGTGTCTCTGTGTGTGTCTGTGTGTGTTTGTGTCTCTGGGTGTGTTTGTGTCTGTGTTTATGTCTGTGCGTATGTGTGTGTTTGTGTCTGTGAGAGTGTGTGTTTGTACGTGTGTGTGTGTGTGTGTGTGTGTGTGTGTGTGTGTGTCTGTGTGTGTTTGTGTCTCTGGGTGTGTCTGCGTCTGTTTGTGTCTGTGTGTATGTTTGTGTCTCTGTGTGTGTCTGTGTGAGAGTGTGTTTGTGTGTGTTTGTGTCTGTAGGTGTCTGTGTGTGTTTGTGTGTGTTTGTGTCTCTGGATGTGTCTGTGTGAGTGTGTGTGAGAGTGTGTGTTTGTGGTGTGTCTGTGTGAGTGTGTATGTCTGTACATGTGTGTCTGTGTGTGTTTCTGTGTGTGTCTCTGTGTGTGTCTGTGTGAGAGTGTGTGTTTGTGGTGTGTCTGTGTGAGTGTGTATGTCTGTACATGTGTGTCTGTGTGTGTTTGTGTGTGTGTGTGTGTCTGTGCGTATGTGTGAGTTTGTGTCTCTCTGTGTGTGTGTGTGTGTGTGTGTGTGTGTGAGTGTGTGTGTCTCTGTGTGTGTCTGTGTGTGTTTGTGTCTCTGGGTGTGTTTGTGTCTGTGTTTATGTCTGTGCGTATGTGTGTGTTTGTGTCTGTGAGAGTGTGTGTTTGTACGTGTGTGTGTGTGTGTGTGTGTGTGTCTCAGTGTGTCTGTGTGTGTTTGTGTCTCTGGGTGTGTCTGCGTCTGTTTGTGTCTGTGTGTATGTTTGTGTCTCTGTGTGTGTCTGTGTGAGAGTGTGTTTGTGTGTGTTTGTGTCTGTAGGTGTCTGTGTGTGTTTGTGTCTGTACGTGTCTGTGTGTGTTTGTGTCTCTGGATGTGTCTGTGTGAGTGTGTGTGTGTCTCTGTTTGTGCCTGTGTGTGTGTTTGTGTGTGTCTGTTTGTGGGTTTGTGTCTGTGTGTGTGTCTGTTTGTGGGTTTGTGTTTGTGTCTGTGTTTGTGTGTGTGTGTTCGTGGGTTTGTGTCTGTGTGTGTTTGTGCCTGTGTGTGTGTGTGGTTTTGTGTCTGTCTGTGTGTGTGTGTGTCTGTTTGTGTCTGTGTGTGTGTCTGTTTGTGTCTATGTGTGTGTGTCTGTTTGTGGGTTTGTGTATGTGTGTGTGTCTGTGTGAGAGTGTGTGTTTTTTGTCTGTACGTGTGTGTGTGTGTCTGTTTGTGTCTGTGTGTGTGTGTCTGTTTGTGGGTTTGTGTCTGTGTTTGTGTCTCTGGGTGAGTGTGTGTGTTTCTGTGTGTGTCTGTACATGTGTGTCTGTGTGTGTTTGTGTCTCTGGGTGTGTTTGTGTCTGTGTTTATGTCTGTGCGTATGTGTGTGTTTGTGTCTCTGTGTGTGTCTGTGAGAGTGTGTGTTTGTGTCTGTACGTGTGTGTGTGTCTCTGTGTGTGTCTGTGTGAGTGTGTGTGTCTCTGTTTGTGCCTGTGTGTCTGTTTGTGTGTTTGTGTGTGTCTGTTTGTGGGTTTGTGTCTGTGTGTGGGTTTGTGTTTGTGGGTTTGTGTCTGTGTGTGGGTTTGTGTCTGTGTGTGTGTCTGTTTGTGGGTTTGTGTCTGTGTGTGTTTGTCTGTTTGTGGGTTTGTGTCTGTGTGTGTTTGTCTGTTTGTGGGTTTGTATCTGTGTGTGTGTCTGTTTGTGGGTTTGTGTCTGTGTGTGTTTGTCTGTTTGTGGGTTTGTGTCTGTGTGTGTTTGTCTGTTTGTGGGTTTGTGTCTGTGTGTGTCTGTTTGTGGGTTTGTGTCTGTGTGTGTGTGTGTGTGTTCGTGGGTTTGTGTCTGTGTGTGTTTGTGTCTCTGTTTGTGCCTGTGTGTGTGTGTGTGTGTGTGTGTGGTTTTGTGTCTGTCTGTGTGTGTGTGTCTGTTTGTGGGTTTGTGTCTGTGTGTGTGTCTGTTTGTGGGTTTGTGTCTGTGTGTCTGTGTGAGAGTGTGTGTTTGTGTCTGTACGTGTGTGTGTGTGTGTGTGTGTGTGTGTGTGTGTGTTTGTGTCTCTGGGTGTGTGTGTGTGTGTGTGAGTGTGTGTGTCTGTACATGTGTGTCTGTGTGTGTGTGTGTCTGTGCGTATGTGTGTGTTTGTGTCTCTGGGTGTGTTTGTGTCTGTGTTTATGTCTGTGCGTATGTGTGTGTTTGTGTCTCTGTGTGTGTCTGTGAGAGTGTGTGTTTGTACGTGTGTGTGTGTGTGTGTGTGTGTCTCAGTGTGTCTGTGTGTGTTTGTGTCTCTGGGTGTGTCTGCGTCTGTTTGTGTCTGTGTGTATGTTTGTGTCTCTGTGTGTGTCTGTGTGAGAGTGTGTTTGTGTGTGTTTGTGTCTGTACGTGTCTGTGTGTGTCTGTGTCTCTGGATGTGTCTGTGTGAGTGTGTGTGTGTCTCTGTTTGTGCCTGTGTGTGTGTTTGTGTGTGTCTGTTTGTGGGTTTGTGTCTGTGTGTGTGTCTGTTTGTGGGTTTGTGTCTGTGTGTGTGTCTGTTTGTGGGTTGTGTTTGTGTCTGTGTGTGTGTGTGTTCGTGGGTTTGTGTCTGTGTGTGTTTGTGTCTCTGTTTGTGTCTGTGTGTGTGTCTGTTTGTTGGTTTGTGTCTATGTGTGTGTGTCTGTTTGTGGGTTTGTGTATGTGTGTGTGTCTGTGTGAGACTGTGTGTTTTTTGTCTGTACGTGTGTGTGTGTGTGTGTCTGTTTGTGTCTGTGTGTGTGTCTCTCTATCTGTGTGTGTGTGTGTCACCAGGGGTTATATCGGGCCGGAACGATCCTCTCCCTCAGATGTGTTTCTGTATCCGTGGCCCACTCTCCGTTCCAGTGAAATCGCAAAATAAAATGCAACCAAAATCCTCCCACGTTTGTAATATACAGCCACTGATGTGCATATGATTAAATATGATTCCAGCATCGAAGGTTGAGTTTGTTGGGACGGTACAGGTCATATCTTATTTTGGGTGCTAATATAAAATTAAGATGATAAAAAACTTAAACTAAGCGAAAATGTGAGAACTGAAATAAGTTGAAACAGTAAAATTAACTGGAAATAAAAAATAAAACAGAACACAATTACAAAATTACAGATAAATAAAAGCTAATTCAAAATATTAGTGAAAACTATAACTGTATAATATGCATGTGGAAAGTATTCACAGTGATTCACCTTTTCCACATTTTGTTATGTTACAAGCATATTCCAAAATTGATTAAATTCATTATTTTCCTCAAAATTCAAGCATCACTGGTAGAAAGGGAGGAGACTCAGCTGGTAAATAATTAACGCAGCATTAGTTTTTTCTGTCATCCTCTGGCTAGCGTTACATTATATAAATCACGCTTTTATTCATGCAAATGCTTTTAAACCATTGAAGATCTGCCTGTGACACACACACAATGCACAGAAAGTTTGCGCCAGATTCGAGTTCTCTTTCGCGCTCGAACAAACAATAACACACACAATTATGCAAAATGCCAGTTTTGTTGAGTATCCTCATAAGAGCACCCTTAAAAGAGTTAAATAACGTCTTAAAATAACTTAAAGAGGTGTGAGAAAATGAGACACCCGCTTCATGTGCGACAGCGAAAGATCTTAAAGTGAGAGTGTGAGAGTGTTTGTGTCTGTACGTGTGTGTCTGTGTGTGTTTTTGTCTCTGGGTGTGTCTGTGTCTGTGCATATGTGTGTGTTTGTGTCTCTGTGTGTGTCTGTGTGAAAGTATGTGTTTGTGGTGTGTCTGTGCGTATGTGTGTGTTTGTGTGAGAGTGTGTGTTTGTGTTTGTGTCTGTGTCTCTGTGTGAGTGTGTGTGTCTCTGTGTGTGTCTGTGTGAGAGTGTGTGTTTGTGGTGTGTCTGTGTGAGTGTGTATGTCTGTACATGTGTGTCTGTGTGAGTTTGTGTCTCTGTGTGTGTGTGTGTGTGTGTGTGAGTGTGTGTGTCTCTGTGTGTCTCTGGGTGTGTTTGTGTCTGTGTTTATGTCTGTGCGTATGTGTGTGTTTGTGTCTGTGAGAGTGTGTGTTTGTACGTGTGTGTGTGTGTGTGTCTCAGTGTGTCTGTGTGTGTTTGTGTCTCTGGGTGTGTCTGCGTCTGTTTGTGTCTGTGTGTATGTTTGTGTCTCTGTGTGTGTCTGTGTGAGAGTGTGTTTGTGTGTGTTTGTGTGTGTTTGTGTCTGTACGTGTCTGTGTGTGTTTGTGTCTCTGGATGTGTCTGTGTGAGTGTGTGTGTGTCTCTGTTTGTGCCTGTGTGTGTGTGTTTGTGTGTGTCTGTGTGTGTGTCTGTTTGTGGGTTTGTGTTTGTGTCTGTGTTTGTGTGTGTGTGTTCGTGGGTTTGTGTCTGTGTGTGTTTGTGCCTGTGTGTGTGTGTGGTTTTGTGTCTGTCTGTGTGTGTGTGTGTCTGTTTGTGTCTGTGTGTGTGTCTGTTTGTGGGTTTGTGTCTATGTGTGTGTGTCTGTTTGTGGGTTTGTGTATGTGTGTGTGTCTGTGTGAGAGTGTGTGTTTTTTGTCTGTACGTGTGTGTGTGTGTGTGTGTCTGTTTGTGTCTGTGTGTGTGTGTCTGTTTGTGGGTTTGTGTCTGTGTTTGTGTCTCTGGGTGAGTGTGTGTGTTTCTGTGTGTGTCTGTACATGTGTGTCTGTGCGTATGTGTGTGTTTGTGTGAGAGTGTGTGTTTGTGTCTGTGTCTCTGTGTGAGTGTGTGTGTCTCTGTGTGTGTCTGTGTGAGAGTGTGTGTTTGTGGTGTGTCTGTGTGAGTGTGTATGTCTGTACATGTGTGTCTGTGTGAGTTTGTGTCTCTCTGTGTGTGTGTGTGTGTGTGTGTGTGTGTGAGTGTGTGTGTCTCTGTGTGTGTCTGTGTGTGTTTGTGTCTCTGGGTGTGTTTGTGTCTGTGTTTATGTCTGTGCGTATGTGTGTGTTTGTGTCTGTGAGAGTGTGTGTTTGTACGTGTGTGTGTGTGTGTGTGTGTGTGTGTGTGTGTGTCTGTGTGTGTTTGTGTCTCTGGGTGTGTCTGCGTCTGTTTGTGTCTGTGTGTATGTTTGTGTCTCTGTGTGTGTCTGTGTGAGAGTGTGTTTGTGTGTGTTTGTGTCTGTAGGTGTCTGTGTGTGTTTGTGTGTGTTTGTGTCTCTGGATGTGTCTGTGTGAGTGTGTGTGAGAGTGTGTGTTTGTGGTGTGTCTGTGTGAGTGTGTATGTCTGTACATGTGTGTCTGTGTGTGTTTCTGTGTGTGTCTCTGTGTGTGTCTGTGTGAGAGTGTGTGTTTGTGGTGTGTCTGTGTGAGTGTGTATGTCTGTACATGTGTGTCTGTGTGTGTTTGTGTGTGTGTGTGTGTCTGTGCGTATGTGTGAGTTTGTGTCTCTCTGTGTGTGTGTGTGTGTGTGTGTGTGTGTGAGTGTGTGTGTCTCTGTGTGTGTCTGTGTGTGTTTGTGTCTCTGGGTGTGTTTGTGTCTGTGTTTATGTCTGTGCGTATGTGTGTGTTTGTGTCTGTGAGAGTGTGTGTTTGTACGTGTGTGTGTGTGTGTGTGTGTGTGTGTGTCTCAGTGTGTCTGTGTGTGTTTGTGTCTCTGGGTGTGTCTGCGTCTGTTTGTGTCTGTGTGTATGTTTGTGTCTCTGTGTGTGTCTGTGTGAGAGTGTGTTTGTGTGTGTTTGTGTCTGTAGGTGTCTGTGTGTGTTTGTGTCTGTACGTGTCTGTGTGTGTTTGTGTCTCTGGATGTGTCTGTGTGAGTGTGTGTGTGTCTCTGTTTGTGCCTGTGTGTGTGTTTGTGTGTGTCTGTTTGTGGGTTTGTGTCTGTGTGTGTGTCTGTTTGTGGGTTTGTGTTTGTGTCTGTGTTTGTGTGTGTGTGTTCGTGGGTTTGTGTCTGTGTGTGTTTGTGCCTGTGTGTGTGTGTGGTTTTGTGTCTGTCTGTGTGTGTGTGTGTCTGTTTGTGTCTGTGTGTGTGTCTGTTTGTGTCTATGTGTGTGTGTCTGTTTGTGGGTTTGTGTATGTGTGTGTGTCTGTGTGAGAGTGTGTGTTTTTTGTCTGTACGTGTGTGTGTGTGTCTGTTTGTGTCTGTGTGTGTGTGTCTGTTTGTGGGTTTGTGTCTGTGTTTGTGTCTCTGGGTGAGTGTGTGTGTTTCTGTGTGTGTCTGTACATGTGTGTCTGTGTGTGTTTGTGTCTCTGGGTGTGTTTGTGTCTGTGTTTATGTCTGTGCGTATGTGTGTGTTTGTGTCTCTGTGTGTGTCTGTGAGAGTGTGTGTTTGTGTCTGTACGTGTGTGTGTGTCTCTGTGTGTGTCTGTGTGAGTGTGTGTGTCTCTGTTTGTGCCTGTGTGTCTGTTTGTGTGTTTGTGTGTGTCTGTTTGTGGGTTTGTGTCTGTGTGTGGGTTTGTGTTTGTGGGTTTGTGTCTGTGTGTGTGTCTGTTTGTGTGTTTGTGTGTGTCTGTTTGTGGGTTTGTGTCTGTGTGTGGGTTTGTGTTTGTGGGTTTGTGTCTGTGTGTGTGTCTGTTTGTGGGTTTGTGTCTGTGTGTGTTTGTCTGTTTGTGGGTTTGTGTCTGTGTGTGTTTGTCTGTTTGTGGGTTTGTATCTGTGTGTGTGTCTGTTTGTGGGTTTGTGTCTGTGTGTGTTTGTCTGTTTGTGGGTTTGTGTCTGTGTGTGTTTGTCTGTTTGTGGGTTTGTGTCTGTGTGTGTCTGTTTGTGGGTTTGTGTCTGTGTGTGTGTGTGTGTGTTCGTGGGTTTGTGTCTGTGTGTGTTTGTGTCTCTGTTTGTGCCTGTGTGTGTGTGTGTGTGTGTGTGTGGTTTTGTGTCTGTCTGTGTGTGTGTGTCTGTTTGTGGGTTTGTGTCTGTGTGTGTGTCTGTTTGTGGGTTTGTGTCTGTGTGTCTGTGTGAGAGTGTGTGTTTGTGTCTGTACGTGTGTGTGTGTGTGTGTGTGTGTGTGTGTGTGTGTGTGTGTGTTTGTGTCTCTGGGTGTGTGTGTGTGTGTGTGAGTGTGTGTGTCTGTACATGTGTGTCTGTGTGTGTGTGTGTCTGTGCGTATGTGTGTGTTTGTGTCTCTGGGTGTGTTTGTGTCTGTGTTTATGTCTGTGCGTATGTGTGTGTTTGTGTCTCTGTGTGTGTCTGTGAGAGTGTGTGTTTGTACGTGTGTGTGTGTGTGTGTGTGTGTCTCAGTGTGTCTGTGTGTGTTTGTGTCTCTGGGTGTGTCTGCGTCTGTTTGTGTCTGTGTGTATGTTTGTGTCTCTGTGTGTGTCTGTGTGAGAGTGTGTTTGTGTGTGTTTGTGTCTGTACGTGTCTGTGTGTGTCTGTGTCTCTGGATGTGTCTGTGTGAGTGTGTGTGTGTCTCTGTTTGTGCCTGTGTGTGTGTTTGTGTGTGTCTGTTTGTGGGTTTGTGTCTGTGTGTGTGTCTGTTTGTGGGTTTGTGTCTGTGTGTGTGTCTGTTTGTGGGTTGTGTTTGTGTCTGTGTGTGTGTGTGTTCGTGGGTTTGTGTCTGTGTGTGTTTGTGTCTCTGTTTGTGTCTGTGTGTGTGTCTGTTTGTTGGTTTGTGTCTATGTGTGTGTGTCTGTTTGTGGGTTTGTGTATGTGTGTGTGTCTGTGTGAGACTGTGTGTTTTTTGTCTGTACGTGTGTGTGTGTGTGTGTCTGTTTGTGTCTGTGTGTGTGTCTCTCTATCTGTGTGTGTGTGTGTCACCAGGGGTTATATCGGGCCGGAACGATCCTCTCCCTCAGATGTGTTTCTGTATCCGTGGCCCACTCTCCGTTCCAGTGAAATCGCAAAATAAAATGCAACCAAAATCCTCCCACGTTTGTAATATACAGCCACTGATGTGCATATGATTAAATATGATTCCAGCATCGAAGGTTGAGTTTGTTGGGACGGTACAGGTCATATCTTATTTTGGGTGCTAATATAAAATTAAGATGATAAAAAACTTAAACTAAGCGAAAATGTGAGAACTGAAATAAGTTGAAACAGTAAAATTAACTGGAAATAAAAAATAAAACAGAACACAATTACAAAATTACAGATAAATAAAAGCTAATTCAAAATATTAGTGAAAACTATAACTGTATAATATGCATGTGGAAAGTATTCACAGTGATTCACCTTTTCCACATTTTGTTATGTTACAAGCATATTCCAAAATTGATTAAATTCATTATTTTCCTCAAAATTCAAGCATCACTGGTAGAAAGGGAGGAGACTCAGCTGGTAAATAATTAACGCAGCATTAGTTTTTTCTGTCATCCTCTGGCTAGCGTTACATTATATAAATCACGCTTTTATTCATGCAAATGCTTTTAAACCATTGAAGATCTGCCTGTGACACACACACAATGCACAGAAAGTTTGCGCCAGATTCGAGTTCTCTTTCGCGCTCGAACAAACAATAACACACACAATTATGCAAAATGCCAGTTTTGTTGAGTATCCTCATAAGAGCACCCTTAAAAGAGTTAAATAACGTCTTAAAATAACTTAAAGAGGTGTGAGAAAATGAGACACCCGCTTCATGTGCGACAGCGAAAGATCTTAAAGTGAGAGTGTGAGAGTGTTTGTGTCTGTACGTGTGTGTCTGTGTGTGTTTTTGTCTCTGGGTGTGTCTGTGTCTGTGCATATGTGTGTGTTTGTGTCTCTGTGTGTGTCTGTGTGAAAGTATGTGTTTGTGGTGTGTCTGTGCGTATGTGTGTGTTTGTGTGAGAGTGTGTGTTTGTGTTTGTGTCTGTGTCTCTGTGTGAGTGTGTGTGTCTCTGTGTGTGTCTGTGTGAGAGTGTGTGTTTGTGGTGTGTCTGTGTGAGTGTGTATGTCTGTACATGTGTGTCTGTGTGAGTTTGTGTCTCTGTGTGTGTGTGTGTGTGTGTGTGAGTGTGTGTGTCTCTGTGTGTCTCTGGGTGTGTTTGTGTCTGTGTTTATGTCTGTGCGTATGTGTGTGTTTGTGTCTGTGAGAGTGTGTGTTTGTACGTGTGTGTGTGTGTGTGTCTCAGTGTGTCTGTGTGTGTTTGTGTCTCTGGGTGTGTCTGCGTCTGTTTGTGTCTGTGTGTATGTTTGTGTCTCTGTGTGTGTCTGTGTGAGAGTGTGTTTGTGTGTGTTTGTGTGTGTTTGTGTCTGTACGTGTCTGTGTGTGTTTGTGTCTCTGGATGTGTCTGTGTGAGTGTGTGTGTGTCTCTGTTTGTGCCTGTGTGTGTGTGTTTGTGTGTGTCTGTGTGTGTGTCTGTTTGTGGGTTTGTGTTTGTGTCTGTGTTTGTGTGTGTGTGTTCGTGGGTTTGTGTCTGTGTGTGTTTGTGCCTGTGTGTGTGTGTGGTTTTGTGTCTGTCTGTGTGTGTGTGTGTCTGTTTGTGTCTGTGTGTGTGTCTGTTTGTGGGTTTGTGTCTATGTGTGTGTGTCTGTTTGTGGGTTTGTGTATGTGTGTGTGTCTGTGTGAGAGTGTGTGTTTTTTGTCTGTACGTGTGTGTGTGTGTGTGTGTCTGTTTGTGTCTGTGTGTGTGTGTCTGTTTGTGGGTTTGTGTCTGTGTTTGTGTCTCTGGGTGAGTGTGTGTGTTTCTGTGTGTGTCTGTACATGTGTGTCTGTGCGTATGTGTGTGTTTGTGTGAGAGTGTGTGTTTGTGTCTGTGTCTCTGTGTGAGTGTGTGTGTCTCTGTGTGTGTCTGTGTGAGAGTGTGTGTTTGTGGTGTGTCTGTGTGAGTGTGTATGTCTGTACATGTGTGTCTGTGTGAGTTTGTGTCTCTCTGTGTGTGTGTGTGTGTGTGTGTGTGTGTGAGTGTGTGTGTCTCTGTGTGTGTCTGTGTGTGTTTGTGTCTCTGGGTGTGTTTGTGTCTGTGTTTATGTCTGTGCGTATGTGTGTGTTTGTGTCTGTGAGAGTGTGTGTTTGTACGTGTGTGTGTGTGTGTGTGTGTGTGTGTGTGTGTGTGTGTCTGTGTGTGTTTGTGTCTCTGGGTGTGTCTGCGTCTGTTTGTGTCTGTGTGTATGTTTGTGTCTCTGTGTGTGTCTGTGTGAGAGTGTGTTTGTGTGTGTTTGTGTCTGTAGGTGTCTGTGTGTGTTTGTGTGTGTTTGTGTCTCTGGATGTGTCTGTGTGAGTGTGTGTGAGAGTGTGTGTTTGTGGTGTGTCTGTGTGAGTGTGTATGTCTGTACATGTGTGTCTGTGTGTGTTTCTGTGTGTGTCTCTGTGTGTGTCTGTGTGAGAGTGTGTGTTTGTGGTGTGTCTGTGTGAGTGTGTATGTCTGTACATGTGTGTCTGTGTGTGTTTGTGTGTGTGTGTGTGTCTGTGCGTA
Organism: Romanogobio albipinnatus; assembly: GCA_023566225.1. Taxonomy (NCBI): domain Eukaryota; kingdom Metazoa; phylum Chordata; class Actinopteri; order Cypriniformes; family Gobionidae; genus Romanogobio; species Romanogobio albipinnatus. Next base: position 4,404,110 of record CM042246.1, on the reverse strand, counting down.
TGTGTGAGTTTGTGTCTCTCTGTGTGTGTGTGTGTGTGTGTGTGTGTGTGAGTGTGTGTGTCTCTGTGTGTGTCTGTGTGTGTTTGTGTCTCTGGGTGTGTTTGTGTCTGTGTTTATGTCTGTGCGTATGTGTGTGTTTGTGTCTGTGAGAGTGTGTGTTTGTACGTGTGTGTGTGTGTGTGTGTGTGTGTGTGTCTCAGTGTGTCTGTGTGTGTTTGTGTCTCTGGGTGTGTCTGCGTCTGTTTGTGTCTGTGTGTATGTTTGTGTCTCTGTGTGTGTCTGTGTGAGAGTGTGTTTGTGTGTGTTTGTGTCTGTAGGTGTCTGTGTGTGTTTGTGTCTGTACGTGTCTGTGTGTGTTTGTGTCTCTGGATGTGTCTGTGTGAGTGTGTGTGTGTCTCTGTTTGTGCCTGTGTGTGTGTTTGTGTGTGTCTGTTTGTGGGTTTGTGTCTGTGTGTGTGTCTGTTTGTGGGTTTGTGTTTGTGTCTGTGTTTGTGTGTGTGTGTTCGTGGGTTTGTGTCTGTGTGTGTTTGTGCCTGTGTGTGTGTGTGGTTTTGTGTCTGTCTGTGTGTGTGTGTGTCTGTTTGTGTCTGTGTGTGTGTCTGTTTGTGTCTATGTGTGTGTGTCTGTTTGTGGGTTTGTGTATGTGTGTGTGTCTGTGTGAGAGTGTGTGTTTTTTGTCTGTACGTGTGTGTGTGTGTCTGTTTGTGTCTGTGTGTGTGTGTCTGTTTGTGGGTTTGTGTCTGTGTTTGTGTCTCTGGGTGAGTGTGTGTGTTTCTGTGTGTGTCTGTACATGTGTGTCTGTGTGTGTTTGTGTCTCTGGGTGTGTTTGTGTCTGTGTTTATGTCTGTGCGTATGTGTGTGTTTGTGTCTCTGTGTGTGTCTGTGAGAGTGTGTGTTTGTGTCTGTACGTGTGTGTGTGTCTCTGTGTGTGTCTGTGTGAGTGTGTGTGTCTCTGTTTGTGCCTGTGTGTCTGTTTGTGTGTTTGTGTGTGTCTGTTTGTGGGTTTGTGTCTGTGTGTGGGTTTGTGTTTGTGGGTTTGTGTCTGTGTGTGTGTCTGTTTGTGTGTTTGTGTGTGTCTGTTTGTGGGTTTGTGTCTGTGTGTGGGTTTGTGTTTGTGGGTTTGTGTCTGTGTGTGTGTCTGTTTGTGGGTTTGTGTCTGTGTGTGTTTGTCTGTTTGTGGGTTTGTGTCTGTGTGTGTTTGTCTGTTTGTGGGTTTGTATCTGTGTGTGTGTCTGTTTGTGGGTTTGTGTCTGTGTGTGTTTGTCTGTTTGTGGGTTTGTGTCTGTGTGTGTTTGTCTGTTTGTGGGTTTGTGTCTGTGTGTGTCTGTTTGTGGGTTTGTGTCTGTGTGTGTGTGTGTGTGTTCGTGGGTTTGTGTCTGTGTGTGTTTGTGTCTCTGTTTGTGCCTGTGTGTGTGTGTGTGTGTGTGTGTGTGGTTTTGTGTCTGTCTGTGTGTGTGTGTCTGTTTGTGGGTTTGTGTCTGTGTGTGTGTCTGTTTGTGGGTTTGTGTCTGTGTGTCTGTGTGAGAGTGTGTGTTTGTGTCTGTACGTGTGTGTGTGTGTGTGTGTGTGTGTGTGTGTGTGTTTGTGTCTCTGGGTGTGTGTGTGTGTGTGTGAGTGTGTGTGTCTGTACATGTGTGTCTGTGTGTGTGTGTGTCTGTGCGTATGTGTGTGTTTGTGTCTCTGGGTGTGTTTGTGTCTGTGTTTATGTCTGTGCGTATGTGTGTGTTTGTGTCTCTGTGTGTGTCTGTGAGAGTGTGTGTTTGTACGTGTGTGTGTGTGTGTGTGTGTGTCTCAGTGTGTCTGTGTGTGTTTGTGTCTCTGGGTGTGTCTGCGTCTGTTTGTGTCTGTGTGTATGTTTGTGTCTCTGTGTGTGTCTGTGTGAGAGTGTGTTTGTGTGTGTTTGTGTCTGTACGTGTCTGTGTGTGTCTGTGTCTCTGGATGTGTCTGTGTGAGTGTGTGTGTGTCTCTGTTTGTGCCTGTGTGTGTGTTTGTGTGTGTCTGTTTGTGGGTTTGTGTCTGTGTGTGTGTCTGTTTGTGGGTTTGTGTCTGTGTGTGTGTCTGTTTGTGGGTTGTGTTTGTGTCTGTGTGTGTGTGTGTTCGTGGGTTTGTGTCTGTGTGTGTTTGTGTCTCTGTTTGTGTCTGTGTGTGTGTCTGTTTGTTGGTTTGTGTCTATGTGTGTGTGTCTGTTTGTGGGTTTGTGTATGTGTGTGTGTCTGTGTGAGACTGTGTGTTTTTTGTCTGTACGTGTGTGTGTGTGTGTGTCTGTTTGTGTCTGTGTGTGTGTCTCTCTATCTGTGTGTGTGTGTGTCACCAGGGGTTATATCGGGCCGGAACGATCCTCTCCCTCAGATGTGTTTCTGTATCCGTGGCCCACTCTCCGTTCCAGTGAAATCGCAAAATAAAATGCAACCAAAATCCTCCCACGTTTGTAATATACAGCCACTGATGTGCATATGATTAAATATGATTCCAGCATCGAAGGTTGAGTTTGTTGGGACGGTACAGGTCATATCTTATTTTGGGTGCTAATATAAAATTAAGATGATAAAAAACTTAAACTAAGCGAAAATGTGAGAACTGAAATAAGTTGAAACAGTAAAATTAACTGGAAATAAAAAATAAAACAGAACACAATTACAAAATTACAGATAAATAAAAGCTAATTCAAAATATTAGTGAAAACTATAACTGTATATCGTCGCTGTCCGATGAAAACCACGTATGTCCATTTTGCCGATTTTGAGATTTTTCGACGGATTGAATGTCCAGGTTCATTTCCGTATACAGTATGCGTCACATATCTAAATGGCCAATGAAAAGTTGTGAAATCATGTCATCTGATTTTCATGTATATCCATTTGGTGTCAAAGCTGTCAATCACGCCGCGTATCTCCCGCCCTGTGGAAGCATCTCGCCGGTCTCGCTGGTATCGTGAAGTTGTTTCATCGAAGCTCAGCACCGGATAGCCGATAGTACGACATTGAAGCTCTCCGCAGTTTAGTTCTAATCTAGTTCTTCACAGATTAGTTTGCTTGCTAGTATGTAAATAAACTCGGTCTCTTTGATAAGATTCAGCCTTTTTTTCTCAGTCAAACTGATCAAATTATAGCCTGTAATGCTACTGTCATGATTGTCACTAGAACATGCCTCACTCATACTGCGATCACCGCTTGCCAGAGGCTGAGAATATCCAGCATGTATTCCTCTGTATTCCTCACGTATTCCTCTGCTGAAACGCGACTTTGCCATTCTAATTAATGATCGGAAGAACGCGTATCGACCACCGTTACTGTAAAATATGCACGTATGTCCATTTAAACTCAATTTTGGTCAAATGTGGATTATATCATTACACTGGCAAGAATATGGTTACATGTAAAGATGCCGTACCAAGTATGACAACGCTACATTCAACTGCTTTTGAAATACAGTGTTTTTTTTCACTTCCTGAAAAGTAAGCGTTTTGGACATACGTGAGTTTCATCGGACAGCGACGATATGCTAATATGCATGTGGAAAGTATTCACAGTGATTCACCTTTTCCACATTTTGTTATGTTACAAGCATATTCCAAAATTGATTAAATTCATTATTTTCCTCAAAATTCAAGCATCACTGGTAGAAAGGGAGGAGACTCAGCTGGTAAATAATTAACGCAGCATTAGTTTTTTCTGTCATCCTCTGGCTAGCGTTACATTATATAAATCACGCTTTTATTCATGCAAATGCTTTTAAACCATTGAAGATCTGCCTGTGACACACACACAATGCACAGAAAGTTTGCGCCAGATTCGAGTTCTCTTTCGCGCTCGAACAAACAATAACACACACAATTATGCAAAATGCCAGTTTTGTTGAGTATCCTCATAAGAGCACCCTTAAAAGAGTTAAATAACGTCTTAAAATAACTTAAAGAGGTGTGAGAAAATGAGACACCCGCTTCATGTGCGACAGCGAAAGATCTTAAAGTGAAAGTAACCACTTATAATAACAATGTAAAGAACCAAAGCAATTACTCAGTAAATACGCACTGCTCTTGACTAAATAACTTTTATAGCTTTAACACGGATTACTATATATCATTTATATTTTATGCAGTGGAAACTAACTTTTCAATTTCTGTAGGCTATATTTCCTTGGTTGGAAGAGCACAGGTAGCCTTCATATGAAATGTATTATGGGTTTATGTGAGGATTGTTGTTAAAATCACTTGAAATTAAAAGAAATTAAAATAACCTTCCAGAAGAACAACCATCTCTGCAGCACTCCATGAATCAGGCCTGTATGGGAGAAGCCACTCCTCAGTAAAAGGCCGCCTGGAGTTTGCCAAAAGGCGCCTGAAGGACTCTCAGACCACGAGAAACAAAATTCTCTGGTCCGATGAAACAAAGATTGAACCCTTTGGCCTGAATGACATGACTGGAGGAAACCAGGCACCGCTCATCACAGGCCAATACCATCCCTACAGTGAAGCGTCGTGGTGGCAGCATCATGCTGTGGGGGTGTTTTTCACCGGCAGGAACTGGGAGACTAGTCAGGATTGACAAAAAGATGAATGCAGCGATGTACAGAGACATCCTTGATGAAAACCTGCTCCAGAGCGCTCTAGACCTCAGACTGAGGCAAAGGTTCCTCTTCCAACAGGACAACGACCCTAAGCACCCTAAGACGACTCTGTGAATGTCCTTGAGTGGCCCAGCCAGAGCCCAGACTTGAACCTGATTGAACATCTCTGGAGAGATCCCCATCCAACCTGAAGGAGCCTGAGAGGTCCTGCAAAGAAGAATGTGAGAAACCGCCCAGAAGTAGGTGTGCCAAGCTTGTAGCATCATACTCAAAAAGACTTGAGGTTGTAATTGGTGCCAAAGCTGCTTCAACAAAGTATCGAGCAAAGGCTGTGAATACTTCTGCACGTGATTTTTTTTCTTTTTTTCTTTCAAACAAACTACTTTCACATTGTCAATATTGGGTATTGTTTGTTGAATGATGAGGAAAATAATCCACTTAATCCCTTTTGGAATAAGGCTAACAAAATGTGAAAAGCGCTGTGACACTGGCGTCGTGTTCAATATGTATGCATGAGTTGTTGATGAAGCACTTTTATATCTCAGCTTTGCATTAAGAGCGGAAAACTCGTGTTTATATTAAACTCTTCTAATATTGACTTTGGTTGGGATACTTTTACTTTAGGACTCACTCTCTCACACATTCTGTGTATTATCACCTGTCTAATCACAAATCATCTGACAGGCAAGGTGTTTCTGTTTAATTAGACTGATAGTTCAGGTCCTGCTTATGTGTGGTGTACTGTAAATGACATCGGCAAACACAATTTAAAATGCAAATGTTTAAGAACATCCTTTTAACAGAACATTATGACCCCAGCTTACACTTTATGAAAGAAAAACTTCACGACTGTAAAATTTGGCTTGTAAGTTTGTGTTCACATGAATTGACATCCTTTAGTCTGAGACTAATATATATATATATATATATATATATATATATATATATATATATATATATATATATATATATATATATATATATATATATATATATATACTGGTTTTGCAACTGGTTTTGCTGGACTGACAACAGTCCTGGAGCTGAGCAAAATCTGATGACAAGTTTTGTTTAAACATTTCCAAATATTTCTATTTCTTATTTCCAGGTCTACATGGAAGAAAATTATCATATTTTCAGTGCAGTCTAAGACTTTTGAGTTCCCACTCCTCTAGTCATATTTCACCCTCAGACACAACATTATACAGTCAAAGAGTGAAAGGCAACATCGAATTTACCCTTCATGGCTCACAGCGAAAAGCAAGAGCCATGTAACCCGATATAGTGCTGTCAGAAGCCTGAAGCCAGGCTTTCTTTCTCTTCCCGTGCCTCCGCAGTGTGAAATCCTCCTGCGTTACATATGTAGGTTCTCGGTCTCCTGAGAAACATCCATCACTGTACGGCGAGTGACTCTGTCGCTGAAGATCGAGCACTTCATTTTCCTCTAGGGAAATGTGAACTTACTTGACCCTGTTTACTAATTATATTGACTTATGTTTTGAGCTTAGCAATATATATATTTATATACATGTGTGGACCAACAGGAGATTAATAGCTGTTAGATTAAACATTTTTCATGGTAATGGTTTTTGGATAAAATTCTTGCGCTCCTTATACAAACAGCTCAGCTTTACAAAACACCTCTTCACTTCTCATAATGAAGTGTCAAGCCTATTGAATAATTAATACGTTGTTGAGAACTAGTTAAAAAGGACCTATTATGCTTTTTTCATGCATGTAATGTTGCTGTTTGAGCATGAAAGTGTGTTTGCTCCTGTCTCCTGTTTGCCTCCAGCCTTGTTTGTAGCTCTGTACAGCCTTGCTTGCTTTTGTATCTCTATTTTGATTTTTTGATTTATATTTGTTCTACTGCTAAATATAACTTACTTATCATCATACATTGTTTTAGTATTGCCTATCACGTTAAATTTGACATTGCTAGCTTTTAATCTAAATCACCATCACACGTTAGCATTTCGCTAGCCTGTTAGCTTGTCATCTCTGCACCCGGGTCTCCTGTTTTCTGAGTTCATTAAACAACCGTGGTGAGTTGAATTAGTAAATAGTGTCCAGCAAACAATTTTGGTAAGTTGGATTAATCAACAAACACGGTAAGCCATGTCATCATCTCCTGTAATTGTCACTTGCACCGCATGCTGCATTTTTAGTATAGGCTTCTTCATTGGCAAACAGGGCTTCACATGTGATAAATGTAAGGAGATAGTTAGGCTGATGGAGAAGATTTCAGAATTAGAAACACGCATCCATACTTTGCTGATTTGGATGTGAATAGCTTAGTGAACGCTGTACATTCTTCGGTTCCGGCTGCAGGGCCCCCGCAGCAGGGAAACTTGGTGACAGTGAGACAGCATAGTCGCGGATCTAAAAACCGCTTTTCCGTTCCGGTTAGAACATCAAACAGGTTCTCCCCTTTCAGTGAAGCACCCACTGAGTATCCTATTGAAAGTTCCCTAGTCATTGGCGATTCTATTACACGGAACGTGAAAATAGAGACACCAGCCACCATAGTCACATGTTTACCGGGAGCCAGAGCGCCTGGCATCAAAGCAAATTTAAAAGATTATTAAGATTATTTCTAAGATTATTATTCACGTCGGCACTAATGATGTTCGACTTCGCCAGTCGGAGATCACCAAAATTAACATTAAAGAGGTGTGTGAACTTGCTAGTACAATATCAGAGGCTGTTTATTGTTCTGGACCGCTCCCTGTTAAAAAGAATGATGAGATAGTTAGCAGACTATCATAACTCAATGGCTGGTTGTCTAAGTGGTATCCGCAAAATAACATAGGGTTCATAGACAATTGGAAAAGTTTTTGGGGCAGACCTGACCTTGATGAAGAAGGATGGCATGCATCCCTCCTGGGGTGGTTTCACTCTTCGACTCCCTCACACGTCCCGGTTCATTGGTTAAAATAGCAATTTTCTCACCATTTACAGATAGTTGGAAACACTTGGGAAATTGTAAGTACTCAACTGAACAAAATATATAACACTGGCCTAGTGGTTTTTGGATATTTTACTGATTTTTTTTTTACATAGTGCACCTTTAAGTACAATAAATATCACATACTTTAAAACTTTTACTCAAGTAATATTCTAAACAGTGACTTAACTTCTACCAAAGTCATTTTCTGGTAAGACTTTTACTCAAGTATAGCTTTGAAGTACTTTATCCATCACTGCCTGTGAGTAACAAATTGAGTTCTCTTTTGCGTATTTTTGCGCTTTAAAGGTCCCGTTCTTCATGATACCACTGTTCAAACTTTAGTTAGTGTGTAATGTTGCTGTTAGAGCATAAATAATACCTGTAAAATTATAAAGCTCAAAGTTCAATGCCAAGCGAGATATTTTATTTAACAGAAGTTCCCTTTCAAAGCCTACAGCGAACGGCCGGCTTGGACTACATCCTGGTACTTCCTGCTTTAATTACGTCAGTAGAACAGTAGAACAGACTAACCTCCGCCCACAAGAATATGCGAAAAAGGGGGCGTGGTCTTGTTGCTGTCCCACGTGGAGAAGAGGAAGTGTTGCGTGGAGAAAAGTATTTGAGTGTGTTTGTCGCCATGTCGTTGAGACGCTGTTATTTTCATCCCGGAGTCAAATCACCTTTGTTTGGCTTTCCCAGGGATGCTGTAGAGATCATTGAGCGCATACATCTCCCCGTTAAGAGGTGTGACCTTTCCGTACAACGTGCGCTAAGCTGCTGTCGAATCACAACACAGGAACCGCTGGCACAATCAGAACTCGTTACGTATTTCTGAAGGAGGGACTTCATAGAACAAGGAACTCATCAGCTGTTTTTAGGACAGTGAAAACAGCGGTGTACATATAAGTAAATTGTGTGGAAAATACTGTTTTTTTTACACGCGAAACATAAACACGTTATATTGCACACTGTAAACACAATCAAAGCTTAAAAAAAACACGAAGAACGGGACCTTTCATTTTTTTAATTGGTAAGTCTTAAAGGCCCACTGAAGTTTTAGATTTACTGACACTAACGTGAAACCACCTCTTTTGGATAAAAGCGTCTGCTAAATGACTAAATGTAAATGTAAATGAAACCAGACTTCATTCACCCCAATGGAAAGCATATTTACACTGTAAATATTGCCTATCTGTTCCCTATCCCCTATATAGTGCACTATGTGCTATTCACCATGTTGAAAATAGTAAATGTGTGAAGAAGTGACCGATTTCAGCCACAGCTTCAGCGTCTGTTTATAATGTAGGGGGTGGGGCTTCAGATTCTAGAGTGCATTTGATTGGACAGAAAATCTGATTAGAAGCTGAAGTGCAAAGGGATGTCATCAAAATCATTCATCCATATTGACGGAAGTGAGTGACCATTTTTGTTATGCTTATATCTTCTGCAATTTTCTGCAAAAAAAAAAGATTTTTTTTCCCCCCATTGTTTTGGAGTAGCTTATTGTTAACAGGAAAATAATGCATGTGAGATGGTGGTCCAGTGGGTTAAACCATGGAACTGATATGCAGAAGGTTGCTGGTTCGATCCCAGTGGTCACCACCAGTGTGTCCTTGAGCAAGGCACTTATTCTTGGCCGGCCCGATCAGTGAATATAACAGCAAACCGTACATACACACACACACACACACACACACACACACACACACACGTGCGTGCAAGAAAGGAATGTTATTTCACTATTTAAGATAGCCTGTCGGCAGGCCGGTGATACATTTTGGTAGCCTGTCTGAAAAACACACAGCCCCGGGAAGTTACAAAGAAGCCCATAATGTTCGAGTCTGATCCCGAATTAACCAATAACACCTTCTCCAGCCTGTGACGGCGTGCTAAGGTATGTCATTTACATTTACATTTACATTTATGTATTTAGCAGACGCTTTTATCCAAAGCGACTTACAACTGAGGAGTACAGGAAGCGATCCATCATGAGGAGGCAGCAAAACACAGAAAGTGCCTGAAGTACTAAGTTTTGGACATCGCACAGAGCATCACACACTAGGGCAGGGAAGAAGTAGAGGAAAATAGAAGGAAAATAAGGAAAACAAAAGTTTTTTTTTTTTTTTAAAGATAAGGTTAAGTGCTCGTGGAAGAGGTGAGTTTTCAGCTGTCGTTTGAATGCTGTCAGTGATTCTGCAATTCGGATGGAGGTGGGAAGATCGTTCCACCAGCAGGGAACGGTGAATGTGAATGTTCTGGAGAGGGATTTTCTGCCTCTCCTTAGCTGAGTGAAGGCTTCTGGTGGGGGTGTAGACTTGTAGGAGCGAGTCAAAGTATGCAGGAGCGGAGCTCGTGGTGGATCTGTAAGCGAGCATAAGCGCCTTGAACTTGATGCGAGCAGCGCGTGCAGAGTGATGAAGAGTGGTGTGACGTGGGCCCTTTTGGGTTCGTTGAAGATAAGACGTGCTGCTGCATTCTGGATCATTTGGAGCGTTTTGATCGCACATGATGGAAGTCCAGCCAGAAGCGCATTGCAGTACTCAAGCCTAGAAATGACCAGGGCCTGGACGAGAAGTTGTGTTGCATGCTCTGTTAGAAATGGTCTGATCTTCTTAATGTTGTGGAGCGCAAACCTGCATGAGCGAGCTGTCTTTGAAATGTGGTCTTTGAAGGACAACTGGTCATCAAAGATTACGCCAAGGTTTCTGACCGACCCTGAAGGGGTGATCCGAGAAGAACCTAGCTGGATGGTGACTTCATGTTGTATTGTGGGATTGGCCGGGAAGACGAGCAGTTCAGTCTTTGCCAGGTCGAGCTGCAGGTGATGTTTTTCATACATGCCGAGATGTCCGCCAGACAGCTGGAGATTCGTGCAGCGACTGTGGGGTCGTCTGGTTGGAATGAAAGGTAGAGCTGAGTATCATCCGCATAGCAGTGGAATGAGAGGCCCTAATGATGTAGTGTAAATGGAGAAGAGGAGAGGTCCAAGCACTGAACCCTGAGGAACCCCTGTGGTCAGCTGATGTGCTTTGAATACCTCCCCTCTCCAGGCAACCTTGAAAGACCTACCTGTGATGTAGGATTCAAACCAGTGGAGTGGAATCCCTGTAATGCCCAGTGATGAAAGGGTGGACAGAAGAATCTGATGATTGAACGTGTCAAAGGCAGCAGATAGATCGAGGTGGACAAGGACTGATGATTTGGAGTCAGCTTTAGCTATCCGCAGGGCTTCAGTGACCGACAGTAATGCAGTCTCTGTGGAGTGGCCGCTTTTGAAACCTGATTGGTTGATGTCCAACTGATTATTCTGTGAGAGGAAGGATGAAACCTGATTGAAAACCACTCGTTCAAGTGTTTTTGCTATGAATGGTAGCAGAGAGACAGGTCTGTAGTTATCTATGAGTGAAGAGTTTAATGTGGGTTTCTTAAGCAGTGGAGTTATCCGAGCCTGCTTGAATGTGGTAGGGAAGATGCCGGTGCTGAGAGATGTGTTGATTATATGTGTGAGTGCTGGTAGGAGTGTAGGAGAGATGGTTTTGAGGAGATGTGAAGGGATGGGATCTAGAGGACAGGTGGTAGGATGGCTGGAGAGGACAATTTTAGATACTTCTGCCTCAGTGAGTGTAGTGAATGAGGAGAGATGATGATCGGCTGTGGGTTTGGCTGATGTAAAATCCTGTGTGTGGGGGGATGAGAACTGACTGCTGATGGATGTTTTGTTTGTGAAGAAATGGGCAAAGTCATCGGCAGATAAGGAGGTGGTGGGAGGAGGTGGAGGAGGACAGAGCAGAGAGTTGAAAGTTCTGAAGAGTGTGCGTGAGTTTGAGGTACTGTTGATTTTGTTGTGGAAGTATGAAGATTAAGCCGCATGGACTTCACCTGAAAAGGATGAGAGCAGAGACTGATACTTACTCAGGTCAGACGGGTCGGTTGATTGAAGCTATTTCCTCTCTGCTGCCCTGAGTTTGATCCGGTGTTCACAAAGGACATCAGATAGCCAAGGGTTAGTGGGAGTAGCACGTGCTGGCCTAGATGACAGAGGACAGATACTATCTAGACAAGAATTTAAAGTGGAGCATAAAGTGTCTGTAGCGGTGTTAATATCCATAGTGGAGAATTGTGTGGATGAAGGAAAAGAAGATGACACAGCAGAGGAGAGATGAGAAGGAGAAAGTGAGCGCAGGTTTCGCCTGAAAGTAACTGGTAGAGGGGCTGGTGGTGCCTGAGTAGTAAATTGTAGATTAAATGTGATGAAGTAGTGATCTGAGATGTGAAGTTGTTTGACCACAATGTTATCTGTAGTGTAGTTGCGTGTGTAGATGAGGTCAAGTTGGTTGCCAGATTTGTGGGTATGTGTGGTGTTGAGGTGGGTGAGATCAAATGAGGCTAGGAGTGAGTGGAAGTCTGCAGCATACGTTTGTTGATGTGAATGTTAAAGTCATCGAGGACTATAAGTGGACTGCCATCCTCTGGGAATGAGGACAGCAGCACATCCAACTCGTCAACAAAGGTGCCTAATTGGCCAGGAGGGCGGTAAATGACTATAATATGGGTTGTAACGGGAGATGTAACTGTAATCGCATGGTATTCAAATGAGTTGTTGTTGCATAGAGAGGTGTGTGTTGAGTATTTCCAATTGTTAGAAATGAGAAGACCTGTGCCTCCACCCCTCCCAGTGTGGCGAGGGGTGTGAGAGAAAAATAAGTTGTTAGAGAGAGCAGCAGGGGTTGCTGAGTCTTCTGGACGGATCCAAGTCTCAGTTAAGGCCAAGATATTAAGAGCGGATTGAGTGGCAAAGGCTGGAATGAAGTCAGCTTTGTTGACAGCTGACTGACAATTCCATAAACCCACAGAAAAAGAGGAAGGAGCGTTAACAGAGGAGGGAATAGGACGCAGATTAGCAGTGTTGCGCTGCCTTCGGCGTGTAGTAGAGGAACGAGAGACAACGGGAATATACTGAAAGCACATGGTAAGAGAGAGGAAAGAGAAATGGAAAACTAGGGTGCCTTACCGGTGGCCTCTTCGGGGAGTCGCAGGGAGAGTCGATGTCTTTACCCGACTCGGTCTTCACACGAGGAGGCTGAACGCTTCCACGCCAGCGTTAACATGCGTATTAAATAGATGCTAATCACTACAGTCAGAACAGGTGAGGACGCTTTTGTAATTCGCCCAAACAATCAAGGGAACAGCCTGTCAAAGGCTCAGCTCAAAAGCGAAACTATGACTCACTAGCAGTGCGAATATCCAGCAATAGCAATAACAATTGAGTGCGGGCGGGCAGCAAAAACAGCCCTTGTTATAATTCAAATACAATTATCTTAACCAGTAAAATTTTAAATAGAAAAATAACTACAGAATCAAAATGTGTTCACTTTTTAGTGTGTAATACGCTGAGCAAATCCAGAAAACTGAGTAATCAGAAAAAACACTTACATTCGGCTTCAATGCGCTCCTTCACTGTCGGCACACTTCTATGTCATCAATAGATATCAAACGATCTGTAACAATGCAATACTAACACATATAAAAACATGTTTTACTCACATAAGTGTGTTGCACCGTTCCTGTCGGATCCAATATGGAAGGCACAGCATTGTGTTTTAATCTCAATATGTCTGCAAATCCAGTCTCGACCTGTGTCTTGTTTACAATCGATTCCGCGGTGAAATGAAGCGAACAAACGCAATGTCTTACGCACGTGAGCTGGAACCGTCATGTTTATTGCTCAGTAGCGCGATCCGTTTAGCTCCACGAGTCGGTAGGCGGGGCTTGAGGCGGTGCTTCTGCATTCTATGACGTCAGTCTCTCGTTTTCTGGGCCTGGTGTCCATAAAAGCTTTTCTTTGACTAACAAGAACGTTTTCAGCTCCGAAACTTACTGGATATTCTTATATCACGATTAACTTTTATATTTCAAAAGCTCAAGGGAAAGTTGATTTCTCAATTCATCACCCCTTTAAACAACCAAGTTGATTGTACTTAAAAATGTAAGGCTGCATAACATCTCTCCCAAAGCAATAATGAACTGTCAATAAATGATTCTTCACTTATAGAACCTTTTAGTGTTTCCATCATGGGATCCTTCTATGGATTTAATATTTTAATTCAATATTTTTGTTTAAATTAATTGTGAACTTTAATTTGATGAATTAAGGCATGCTTTATCACTAGAAAAAACTGTTAAACATGAAAGTATGCAATAGAACCCCATTGAACTTTTCTTTCTTAGGGTGTTATAAATTATACATTACTATAAGTAACTGCAGTGACCTTTGTAGCTTTCATTTAAAGTCAACAATGTGTCGCAAAACAAGAACAATATGACCCACATTAACACTTTATGAATGAAAAATTATGATAGAAAACTTTGGCATGAACATTCACAGGAACATACATCCCTTCATCTTATAATGGCGTCCACAAGTCTGAGACTTTTATTTGTATTTATAAACTATTATAGTAGCTTACTAATATTTTGGGTTAAAAAAAAGGTAAAACAACTTCACGTTGTCATAAGCCAGCCAAGCCAATTGAGATGAATGAACGCTAAGGGAAAGCTGCTCTCTCCAGGTGAAATGTGTCACGTTATGGATGTGCATGTTGATTTTAAATATTTTTTGGGACTGGTGTGTGTAACAAGAAAAGACTTGCATAAATGGAAGGCCAGAATTAACCACAAAATACCTACATTTGTGTAACATTCTGTGTGTTGTTTGTGTGTGTGATGAATTTCCCCACTTTTACCATTAATCCTTTATTTGGCCCCCGATGTGATTCATTCCCAGGTTACGGCCAGACTTTCCATCTAGATGCAAGGGAGGTGAATTGAGGCTAAAATACCAATGTGATCAATCAGGCCTCGGTGCAAAGCAAACACACTGGCGGGTTTAAGTGATGGGGTCGGCACGGAGAAGATGTTAATAAAGACGGAGAAAGCGAGATCGAGAGAGCGGCTGGATGTGAGAGATTTTCTGTCAAGAGCGGCGAGGCTAAGATTTATCCCTCTTCAGACTTAATAAGCTGGTGTTTCTGCTGAGCATGCGGGTGTGTGTTGCTTTAATTGCATGCATATTTTTTTTTAATCTTTGTTCCTTGTGAAATTGTTGAAGCGAAGGGAAAGTTATTTGGAGGTTGACTGTATGATTTTGAGATCTGAGGATGATTGAGGGACTCTAGGGAATTGAGGGAAGCTATTAAAAAAGGTTGAACCATTCACTGACGCTCAAGAAGTAAACACAATGCATTAAACTTTTTTAATTTGAAGATCAAGGTAAATTGTACTTAGTTTGTCTTCCGGGAAGCATATGGGTATTCTCTGTTGCTTCTGAAGGGCAGTACTAAATTAAAATATATATTTAAATAAAATAAGAAAAATTTAGACATGTTTATTCTGTTCAAAAGTTTTCACCCCCGGCTCTTAATGCATTGTGTTTCCTTCTGGAGCATCAGTGAATGTTTCAACCTTTTTTTTAATAGTTGTGTTTAAGTCCCTGAATCGTCCTCAGATCTCAAAATAATACAATCCCCGCTGAAAATGGTTCAAATATGCAAAAAATGCTGGAAAACCGAAGAATTTTGGGCAAGTTTAAGAGTTGGTCAGTTTAACTGCTCATGACAAACAAGGGACTCAAGAACAACCATCACAAAACTCAAAAACAGCCGTGGATCATCCAGGGAACCTGGATAGACCTACAACCAATCAGAGCAACGGAGCGACGCATAGTTGTCAACAGAACTGCACGCACGCTGGAAGAAGTAGAAGAAGAAGAAGAAGAGTGCAAACGATCTTTGCCGGTGTTGTAAACATAATTTAAGGATACACGGAGTACTTACCAACACGATCATCATTTTTGAGAGTAATAGTAAAGGTGAACGCATATATGAACAAGTTCTCCGTTTAGTAAACAAATTCAACCCAAGCGCTCTTTGGTGACATGGATGATAACGTTACTGTTGATCATCTGTCCATCATCGTATAAAGCCCGCCCTGACAATTTCATTGGTCTGAACAGCTCTGGTTCCAGCATAGTTGCTCCACAATGGACCAGACCGAACATCCCGACCTCAAATGTTGTGGGCAGGGCTAAGTTCGGCTGGCTTCCAGGCTAGAAAAATACTATAGCAGACAAACTTTAATGCTATGGTTTTGGAATGATTTGCCTTCATATTTAATGTGGCTAACAAATACCCATTTTGAGTATTTGCATGTTTTTTTTTTAAGAATTATGATGTATTTGCCTAATTTGTTGTTAAAATAATGGTGCAGGAAGACTTTATGAAACACGTTATGAAAAGCCTAATTCATGAAACACGAGCAAAACGAATTTGTGTGTAAAGCGTCCGTAAAGCCAATCTGAAGTTAATTTTCGAATTCACGATCTTTTTATTCACTTTGTGTGACATGCATACACTGTAAAAAAAAATAGGTAATATGCAGCGCTCGTCACTGTCACTTTTTACCCAGCCGTCCAATCACAGTGGAGGAGGGGAAGGACAAATACTACACCGACCAATCATCCCACTTGTACACTGACTGAACAACAATGGAGAAGTTAGTATTGCTTTTTACTTTATTTTTATATTCTGTAATATTCTTCAAAATGAGATACTAGTAACACATTACTGCCATGGATTTGCTGTATCATAGCAACCAAAGTATCTCACACTCTGGGTTAAAATCAACCCAAGTTAGGTTGAAAATGGACAAACCCAGCAATTGGGTTGTTTTAACCCAGCAGTTGGGTTAAAGGTCCCATGGCATGAAAAAGTCATTTTATAAGGTTTTTTAACATTAAAGGTCCCGTTCTTCGTGATCCCATTGTTCAAACTTTAGTTAGTGTGTAATGTTGCTGTTAGAGCATAAATAATACCTGTAAAATTATAAAGCTCAAAGTTCAATGCCAAGCGAGATATTTTATTTAACAGAAGTTCCGTTTCAAAGCCTACAGCGAACGGCCGGCTTGGACTACATCCTGGTACTTCCTTCATAAATGACGTCAGTAGAACAGTAGAACAGACTAACCTCCGCCCACAAGAATACGCGAAAAAGGGGGCGTGGTCTTGTTGCTGTCCCACGTGGAGAAGAGGACGTGTCGCGTGGAGAAAAGGAACTGTAGCTTGAGTGTGTTTGTCGCCATGTCGTCGAGACGCTGTTATTTTCATCCCGGAGTCAAATCACCTTTGTTTGGCTTTCCCAGGGACGCTGTAGAGATCATTAAGCGCATATATATCTCGCGTTAAGAGGCGTGACCTTTCCACGTGCGCTAAGCTGCTGTCGAATCACAACACAGGAACCGTGCCACGTTCGCTAAGCTGCGGTCAAATCACAACACAGGAACCGCTGGCACAATCAGAACTCGTTACGTATTTCTGAAGGAGGGACTTCATAGAATAAAGGAAGTCATCAGCCCGTTTTTAGGACAGTGAAAACAGCGGTGTACAGATGAGCAAATTGTGTGAAAAATACTGTGTTTTTTTACATGCGAAACATGAACACATGTTATATTGCACACTGTAAACACAATCAAAGCTTCAAAAAAACACGAAGAACGGGACCTTTAATATGAGTTCCCCTAGCCTGTATATGGTCCCCAAGTGGCTAGAAATTTTGATATGTGTAAACCGAGTTCTGGGTGTCCTGCTCTGCCTTTGAGAAAATGAGAGCTCAGACGTGCCGATCTGGAATCTTCCCTGTATGTCGCCATACGGGGAACGGTCACCTCCCCTTCCTCTGCTTTGCCCGCCCAGAGAATTTGGAGAAAATGGGTTCAGTTTTGCAATGTCAGCACAGGCTTTTACGATATGGATTTGACAGCACCGCCACAAACAGTGAGTAACAGTGTTCATTAATGCCTGATCAGTGATTTCTGATGTGTAGCTATTCATTCAAGTTCACGCAGAATTTTTTTCTTAATCATTTATGCATCCGTGAATCAAGCCAGTGACTAAACGATCAACTTCACATCGTTTCTCTTATCCTGCGTTCACCCCAAACGCGAATAGAGCATCAAAATCGCGTCTACCGCGTGACCATTTTGAATCCATTCGCACGTCCACAGTGAATTGGACGTGCATATAAATTGAGCGTTTGAAGAGAAATAGACGCGCGTTCAAAGCGCTCCAGGAGAAATACGTCATAAAACACCACTCTGCCTCTTTTCATTTTCATTAAAAATATATATTAAACATTAATAGCCACACAAATGTGGTCCAGGCAACTTCTACATTATCTTCACTGCATGTATATTTAAATATCCTTAAAAAATGAAGTTATGAAACTTCTCTTTGCCCTCAGTCAAAACGATTTGGCAGACAACAAATAATAGATTCATGACAGCAAAGATCAGCCGTTAGATCCACACAAGACGAACCACTACAGGACATCAGAGCCAGCGGCAGACGTCAGAAGGACTGGCCGAGGAAAGGCTGCTCTCGCCGGGGTTAATGAGCGCTGAGCGCCCGGTGATCGCCTGGATCTCACAACTCCACAAACACAAGATTATTTTTTTATAATAAGCGCTCTATTTATAAATAACCCACAGATTTGAGCTTTAAACAACTACATTCCCACCTGAAAAAGTCTTAAAACTACATTTTGTGACACAATAGTAGTATTTTAAAATTATGTGGGGTTTCTCATCACGTCACTTCACCACGTGACAGCAGTGAGCAGGCTCCTGATTGGTTAACGCGGCGCGAATTAACGCCAAAGTTCCGATTTTTCAACTCTGGCTTCAGCCGCAAGTTTTTCTTCAAACGCGTGAATGCACAAAAAGCGAACTGGGCGCGCGAATGAGGTGGAATCGCGCTGCGCAAAATGCTTCTATCGCAGGACCTCCAGACGCGCAGGACCTCCAGACGCGCGTCAACGCACCTTTCCATTTACTTAACATGGAAATCACTCGTGCCAGATGCTCTATTCACGTTCGGTGTGAACGCAGCATTAGTAGCATGAAACAAATCCGTTATTTAAATTGTGATTAGACGCTAGATTAGCGATCAAAGAACACTCTCTTTATAATTTTCGGATCTATCAATCGCACGTCGCGAGTGTATCTGCACACTTGCCCAAACTGCCGTTGTAGTGAATGACGCTGTTATGCTGCTCAACGAGGCTCTTACTGTATTCATATCGATGTTGTGTTTGCTGTTAGTTGTGGTCAAAGCATTTTGTGAGAGAAAACGCGCTGCAATGACGAGATCACTGCATTCACACGATCAACAGACTGCATGTGTACTCAATGCTCATCACTGCAGCTTTTCATGTGATGGGAAAAGATCTAAAAATAAGGCAGCTGTAATGGTAAAAAAAATCTTTGTAACATGTGGAACCCCTCTCGAATACTTTTACTAAGTTCGTAGAATAAGGAGGAAGAAGACAGGGTCGGTGTGACTGGGACTCGTGTTTATTCAGAGCTCTCAGATACAAGCAAAATAAACTTGCGCTCACAACAACTCTGTACAATAAAACTTTTCTCAGCAGTCTTTCTCCAGAGCTCTCTGTCTGGTCTACAAGTCCGTGTCTCTCTCTCTCTCTCTCTCTCTCTGGACTGGCAGTGCGTGCAGATCTCGCTAAACCACGCCCCCTCTGCCACAAGATCTAATACTCATTTCAAATGCAAAGATGTCAGCCAATCACAACAGTGGGCGTTTTCACTGAAATCTCACAGCAGGCATGCCCCTTCAAACAAAGCATTCAAGCCAGAGGGCTAAAATCAGAATAGAAAAATGCCTTTTATTTCTAAATTATGACATTATTGATGTAAAAATCCTACTAACAATATAAGTACAACTCAGGAAACATTATACAATAATAATTAAAAAATCCACGCCATGGGACCTTTAAATGTTTGCTTAAAACAACCCAATTGCTGGGTTTGTCCATTTTCAACCCAATTTAGATTGTTTTTAACCCAGAATTTTTTACAGTGTAGCTGGAAACACGTTGCACTTGCAAAACGCTTTCAAGCACCACCAGCTGGCTGTTTTCAGATGAGAACCAGCCGTTTTTAGCTGGCTAAAAATGCTTTGGTGGACACATGATAATTGAATATTTGTAGCTAGGCAGATAGCAAATTAGTCTCTTTAGCATGTATGCAATATACTGGACCCAAACCAGAAGGAAGTCCAGAAGATTCCACAGTGTTCCTGGAAACGTAATTTGCCTAGTTGTAACTCATGGCGGGGGATTATGCTAATTATGATTGAATTCATTAATATACTCACGTTTATCTACTAAATCTGTGGAATAAGAAGCATTTGTGAATCTGGAGGAGAGTTTTCGCTAAGGTCCATTTTTACTCAGAATGTTCTCATATATTTGCTAAAGTTTCATGAATGAGTCCAAAAATAAATTTTAAACCGAGACATATGAGATTAAAGAGATTAGATGAGATTAAAGAGCTTGTGTGACCTTTCTGTTCTCAGATAGGGCTTCCTCCATCAGAAGACGAGCAGTTCGGTTTGAGTATGTCTTCACAATTCTCTGATCCAGTCTGAATCCCTCTGAAGGTTTGAATAAATCCCGTTTACATAAGCCTGCACTTCCGCTGAGTCAAACGCCCAGACCTCCAGTAATTGGTCACAGAGTTCATCCTGTCTTACTGCACAGTTTCCTCCTGCTACTCTGAGCTTTAATTTGGGAGCATCAGTCAGGTTATATTTATTTAAACCACAAGCTTCCTCACACAGATTAATAATAGCTACACTGTACAAAAAAGAGAAGTGAAATGAACAGCAAAGCGTCCCTCCATCGGGATTTGTTCTCTATATCAGTGTCGATGTTTCTGAATTCCCTGTTTCTGTAGTCTTGAGTTTTCTTCCGGGAATCAGCACCTCACAATATTCCTCATAGGGCAGTGCGATTAATCGTATTTTCGATTTTAATTTTGATTTTGGCTTCCATTCCTCCCTAAGCAAAACTTAATCAGCCGATTAAGCGAGTGATGCAAAATGCAGTCTACTGTTGCTAAACTGTGGGACGTGCTTGACATTAAACAGTGTTATTAAAAACGCATTAAGCTGTGAAAGAGATGCTGTTCCCTAGGCGACCTCTTGTGCACGCGCTCCGAGACGGAGCAGAACGCGCATAAGCGAAGGATACTATGGCTTCATATACGCGCCTACACACAAAACATGTCGAAATGCCGTTTTGCTAAGTATCCTCGTAAACACAGTCGGTTATGTCTTAAGTGAATGTAAACACTGAGAAAGAGCGTGTGTGTAAGAGTGTATTGGTTCCGTGCAGCTCTTAAAGTGACAGTAGCCAATATTAATGACTGCTGTAGTCATTGATAATCTAACAAGAAGATAAAATCACTAACTGCTCTTGAATGAATAAGCTGTAGTTTAAAATAAGGATTAGCTTATATTTAAAGCTGCACTATGTAACTTTTCCGTCCGCTAGAGGTCGCCTATTCAAAACAAAGGCGTAGTTCGATGACGCCATGTATGAGCGCAGAATCTTGGGACATGTGGTCTTCACCTCACAGCCGGTGGAACGAGTGTTGTGGAGCTGAGAAACCGCAGGAGCGATTGTTAATAAGAAGAGCGGAACACACGCCTCGCGAGCAGTGGGACTTTTATTATGCCACAGTCGCCAGCACCATTTCCTCTTCTCCGGTCATGAGTGTGAGGTAATGCAGCTCTGTTGATCATTTTAGACACATCTGAGTGTGTTGATGATGTGATGACGTTACTCTGTGCGTTCTCTCTGCGGCTGCTATGAAACTTGTTCACACTGCAGTGAGAGTAAAGCGTTTCTGCAGAATAAAACCAGAAACCGAGGGGAACACAGATATGACGCCATCGACAGGCCACGCCCTCACACATCCTGGTTCATTGGGCAAAATAGCAATTTCACACGATTTACAAATAGTTGGAAACATTTGGGATATTGTAAGTACTCAACTGAACAAAATATATAACACTGGCCTAGTGGTTTTTGGATATTTTACTGAAAAAAAAATTACATAGTGCACCTTTAATGTATACAGCAGTGTTATTTTACTTTTGATTACTTTATTCAATTTCTGTTGTAGGCTATCACTTATCTGAATAAAACTGTAAGTTCATCTTCCTGAAAAACATCCAACAAAAATACAAAGGAAATAAACAGTGATTTGTTTTATCGTTTGTCGGTTTTGTTGGTAATTAGTTTCTTTGTTCTTATTTCATTGCTGACTGTTTATTTGTCTTCTGGAGCTGTTTTGAGGACCTTTTCCTTGCATTAATTAACCGAGTATTAGCTTTTGCTGAAGTATCGATAATTATGACATTTCACTGGCATTTAAAATTGCTCATATCATGAAATAAGACTATGATCATATCACACAGCAATAAAAATAAATAATCATGATTTCAATATTGACCAAAATAATCGTGATTATGATTTTTGCCATAATTGAACAGCCATAATTCCTCATTTAAATAATTCATACACAGAATAAAGGGGCGGGCCTGGTTGAGTTAGTAGTAGTGTGTTGAAACTGGTGGTTATGGTATGGGGCAGGACATTTCCCAAACACTCGACCAATGACAACACACTGCTCCAGCCGACCAATCAGAGCACATTGTGCTTTTCAGAAGGAGGGGTTTCATAGAGACCGGAACTAAACAGAGCGTTACTGACAGACTGGGAAGAGACGAGCTGCAAAAATGGAGAATATGAGGAAATAATCAACATTCAAGCAGGAAAACCTGCTCTAGTAGAGCCCAAAAACACAATCAAGACTTTGTGCATAATATAGCCCTTAAGGTCAAAAGCAGGGTGCAAAAAAACTGCTGCTCAAAAATATGAGTGCTCAAATAGAGGTGGCACAAGCATGCTTTTAAATTATTAGGGCACTTTGTGTTTTTCAAAAGGTACAGATGATGCTCTGCAGGTGTGCTGGTTTAGGCAATATTCAAAACAAACCAAACATGCCGCATAAGTGTCTGCCGTCTCACGCTAGGTAATTATTTGTACATCAACTTCTGTTGATTCTCAGTAGGGAGTGTCGTGTTTGCGGTAATCAGTAAGTAAGCACTAATTAGTGAATTTGAAACCAAATTGACATGATGCAGCAGGATGAAATTCAAGCTAACCCCCAATGAGTAACCGTATTGTATTCTGTAAAATAGAGAAATTAGCGCTTCACTTGAGCTTGTGTCCCTAAACAGCTGTATAGCACCATCTAACAGCAATAAACCATGACAAAGTACTGCTCCCTTGACTCCTCGAGTCTGACTGAAAAACACATCAGTCCGTTCTCTACATTAAAGTAAGCCTGAGCTGGAATGACAACATGCTTGTTCCTGTGTGATCTAAAACACGCAGAGTAAGTCTGAAGTGTGTATTTGTTTTTGCGGTGAATGTATAGCACTATCATGGCTATCATATTAAAGTGGATTTTTTTTTTTTTGGCAATGACAAGCGTTTTATTATTATTATTATTTATTATTTTAAGTTTGTGTGATGACAGGATAATGATTCTTTGATGGAAAAATAATAATTGCAAATTTAAGTTTGTTGATTTTAAAGTTGAACTACAAAGTGTTTGCCTCTCCATCAGCATCTGTGGATGAAAAGTAAAATTGCATGTTTTGTACAGAGTAGTTGTTCGGCACTGCTGTTCTGCATTAGCCTGACAAGCCAGAGCCACATCAAGATGTTGGGTCTGGGAACTCACCATTGGCAGGGCTCAATCCGAGGGGCGGGATAAACGGTTGTCTTTCAGATTCCCTCTGCACGCAATAGGATAGCGCTACAACCAACCAGAGCAACAAAGAAGGTGAAGCGGAGCTACACTCTAAAAAATGCTGGGTTAAAAATAACCCAAGTTGGGTTGAAAATCGACTAACCCAGCAATTGGGTTGTTTTAAGCAAACATTTAACTCAACCGCTGGGTTTAAACAACCCAAATGCTGGGTTAAAACAAACCAATTGCTGGGTTAGTCCATTTTCAACCCAACTTGGGTTATTTTTAACCCAGCATTTTTAGAGTGTAGTTGATAGATAAAACTTTCGCCGTATCCGGTCGGCAAAACTCCAAACACATCTTCCTTTCTTAAGAAGGACTTCAGTGCCGTTCTTTGTTCTTTCCTCAAAGGAAAGCTTAACTCAAGTCTTCCAGAGTCGCGGCCAAAGCAGATTCGAAAGACCGCTGTTCGCCAGCTTCTTTGTTTACGAGTAGCACGCGGAACCGCCGCAACTCTGCCGTCATTATATTAAGCCCGCCCACCGACTCTATACACGATGTGATTGGCCTAACCAGAGTTTGGTTTTTCCAGCTCGCAAGCCAACAGAGAGTTGCTAGACGCCCTGATGCCGCTAGGGTGTGTCTAGATTTCTAGGTTAGTTCTACATGGATGAATCTGATGATTTGATCAATTTTGTATATTTTGAAACCAAAAATATCTTCCATAGTGCAGCTTTATTCATTTATTATAGAGAGTGCAAGATTAACTATGGTAAATAGGTTAATGCAATCAACCAATAGTATTTTTATCCCCCTCCCCCTTAATTGTTTTACATTTTATGTTGTTTATCAAGTAGAGAAAACTATAGCGTATATAAGCTTATCAGGACCTAAAAATCATAATCTTGCGCATGCAGAAGACAAATTGTACTTTTACTCTCCCGAGTTGTTTCATATGCCTGACCTACCGAGGGATAAACACAGTATTTGTGGTATAACCTATAAACAACAACCATTAGCACAGAAAACAGTGGTTTCAGTGTTTGTTGCTTTGTTTATCTCTGTTTACATTACCTTACATAATTGCATCTACTGCTCACAAATGAATAACTGACTCAATATGCTAGAACTAATGTGTTTCATCCAGCAGATAAAGTGATGCAAATTCCTCAATTTTCCTTTAACTTCAGTCAGGGTCACACTGTAAAAAATAGGGCACAATGTACTGTATAAATATGAAGGGATTTTCCATATTGTTTTTTTTTACAGGTGTTTTACCTGTATTTTGAATTACACGTTGCATTAGTTTGTGTTTTAAGGGTTAACGGAAATTACTGGATAATGTACTGGCAGAAAATGACCAGTACATTTTCTGTTTAAATTTTTTACAGTGCAGGTGCTTTCCACGATCTAATTTTCTTCCCTCAAATCCCTGTAAAGTCCAACTGGCTCTCTTATGGTCCTTTGAGCCTTTGCTGCTGAATAATTAAAATATCCACAGCTGGATCATTTAGAATATGCCCTTATACTGAAGCAACATAAAAAAGGTCTGTGTTTGCCAGACCTTCAACATAAAAAATATGGTAGCAACATTTTACATTTTAAAGATTGGACTGAAATATGATTTTAAAAATAATATATATGAATAGACAATAACCAATAAAGGTCTAAACTGAACAGGGAGTATATATACAGGGAATAACAAGGAACTAAATAAGAAACACCTCATATTAATTAACTATAGAAACAAACAGGGACATAATCAGAAACCAGGGAAACTGAAATTAAACAGAGCAAGGAATTTATGGTGCTTTACATGGTGCGGTTCGGTACGGCTCACATTTTGTCGCTTTTCCACGGCTCGGTACGGCTCGGTATGATTCGCTTAAATAGTACCACCTCGGTTGAGGTTCCAAGCGTACCATATCGATACTAAAAAGTGAGATGTAAACACTGCAGATCACTGATTGTTCAGAGAGAATCGTCACTACCATTATATTCTTTTGTGACAGTGGTATAGCAGTTGAGACCCTAAACACATTGCTAAATACAAGATTAGTTTACCCTCGTGAGTCGTCGAGCAAATCAAGTGATGTTGTCATCTGTACTTTGCTGAACGAGTGCCTACTCTCTTGTTTTTAGCAGTGTTTTGTTTTGCTGCTATCAGCCTCCTTTGAAACAAACTTATTCATCTTGTAGTTAAAAACATCCACATGCCGAGAAGTAGAGGCGGCACAATTACAACGATCATTCTATAGTCCCACCCACTTTAATGCAGTGCTAACTGCAGTGGAAAACCAAACCGAGCCAAAGCGAGCCGAGCTGTACCACGCTGTGGAAAACCAAACCGAGCCAAAACGAGCCGAACCCAGTCGTACCACACTGTGGATAACCAAACCAAGCCAAAGCAAGGCAAGCCAAGTTGTACCATGCTGTGGAAAAACAAAGCGAGCCGAGCCGTGCCAAACCAAGTTGTACCACGCTGTGGAAAACCAAACCGAGCCAAAGCGAGGTGTTCCGAGTTGTACCACGCGGTGGAAAACCAAACCGAGGCGGCCAAAGCGAGGCGAGCCGAGTCTTACCACGCTGTGGAAAACCAAACCGAGCCAAAGCGAGCCGAGCCGTGCTGAACCAAGTCATACCACGTGGTGGAAAACCAAACTGAGCCAAAGCGAGCCGAGACGTACCACGCTGTGGAAAACCAAACTAAGCCAAAGCGAGACGAGCCAAGCCATGCCGAACCGAGTCGTAACACACTGTGGGAAACCAAACCGTGCCAAAGCGAGGCGAGCTGAGTCGTACCATGCTGTGGAAAACCAAAGCGAGCTGAGCCGTGCCAAACCAAGTCGTACCACGCTGTGGAAAACCAAACCGAGCCAAAGCGAGGCGAGCTGTGCCGTGCCAAACCAAGTCGTACTATGCGGTGGAAAACCAAACTGAGCCAAAGCGAGGTGAGCCGAGTCGTACCATGCTGTGGAAAACCAAAACGAGCCAAGCCGAGCCGAGCCGTGCCGAGTCGTACCACACTGTGGAAAACCAAACTGAGCCAAAGCGAGGCGAGCCGAGCCGTGCCAAACCGAGATGTAACACACTGTGGAAAACCAAAGCGAGCCAAAGCGAGGCGAGCCGAGTCATACCACGCAGTGGAAAACCAAAGCGAGCCAAAGCGAGCCGAACCGAGACGTAACACACTGTGGAAAACCAAAGCGAGGCGAGCCGAGTCGTACCACGCTGTGGAAGACCAAACCGAGCCAAAGCGAGGCGAGCCGAGTCATACCACGCTGTGGAAAACCAAACCGAGCCAAAGCGAGCCGAGCCGTGACGAACCAAGTCATACCACGTAGTGGAAAACCAAACCAAGCCAAAGCGAGCCGAGCCGAGTCGTACCACGCTGTGGAAAACCAAACCCAGCCAAAGCGAGGCGAGGCGAGCCGAGCCGTGCCGAACCAAGTCATACCACGTGGTGGAAAACCAAACCGAGCCAAAGCGAGCCGAGCCGAGTCGTACCACGCTGTGGAAAACCAAACCGAGCCAAAGCGAGGCAAGCCGTGCCGAACCGAGTCGTACCACACTGTGGAAAACCAAACGAGCCAAAGCGAGGCAAGCCGAGTCGTACCACGCTGTGGAAAACCAAAGTGAGGCAAGCCGCGTCGTACGTCGCGGTGGAAAACCAAAGCGAGCCAAAGCGAGGCGAGCCGAGTCATACCACGCAGTGGAAAACCAAAGCGAGCCAAAGCGAGGCGAGCCGAGTCATACCACGCAGTGGAAAACCAAAGCGAGCCAAAGCGAGGCGAGCCGAGTCATACCACGCAGTGGAAAACCAAAACGAGCCAAAGTGAGCCGAGCCGTGCCGAACCGAGACGTAATACACTGTGGAAAACCAAAGCGAGGCGAGCCGAGTCGTACTACGCTGTGGAAGACCAAACCGAGCCAAAGCGAGGCGAGCCGACTCATACCACGCTGTGGAAAACCAAACCGAGCCAAAGCGAGCCGAGCCGTGACGAACCAAGTCATACCACGTAGTGGAAAACCAAACCAAGCCAAAGCGTGCCGAGCCGAGTCGTACCACGCTGTGGAAAACCAAACCCAGCCAAAGCGAGGCGAGGCGAGCCGAGCCGTGCCGAACCAAGTCATACCACGTGGTGGAAAACCAAACCGAGCCAAAGCGAGCAGAGTCGTACCACGCTGTGGAAAACCAAACCGAGCCAAAGCGAGGCATGCTGAGTCGTACCACGCTGTGGAAAACCAAAGCGAGCCAAAGCGAGCAGAGTCGTACCACGCTGTGGAAAACCAAACCGAGCCAAAGCGAGGCATGCTGAGTCGTACCACGCTGTGGAAAACCAAAGCGAGCCAAAGCGAGGTGAGCCGAGTCGTACCATGCTGTGGAAAGCCAAAGCGAGCCAAAGTGAGGCGAGCCGAGTCGTACCACGCTGTGGAAAAGCGATGCGAGCTAAGCCGTGCCATACCATACCAAGTGCAGTGGAAAAGCGCTAATATATATACACACAATACTGTATATATAGCAGTTGTTATAAGATTACTTACACTATATCAAATATGTATAGCCATCAGTGATAGGGACAGAAAATATACATATTTGTGCAGTGAGAGATAATGAAACGGCAGTCTTTTTTGAATAAGTGGCTGAATCTTATGAAAGTGTCTGCAATATGAGAGGGAGATTCGCTTTGGCAGGTTAACTTCTGGTCAGGGTTAGTTACTTTCAGAGAAAAAAAATTTCCTCTCTCTTGGGTGAAGATTGCATCTCATAATGGTCCTTTGAATCTTTGCTGCTGAATAATTCATAAAATCCACAGCTGCCTCATTTAGTATAGCCTATATTCTGATGATGTTTAGAATTGTACCATAATGAATGCCTAGGCAATGTAGTAATTAAGGTCTTGGACTTCTGCTCCGACACTTAGACAGTGTAATATCTATGGAAAATGTTCAGGGTAACCAATCATCTCCAAATGCTTTTGTATTTATGTTCTATATATAAAAAAGAGAAAATAAGCACATATTTACAGAAAACCAGAGATGCTTGAAGTGACAAAAGGCTCAATGTCTACATTTAAAATACATGTAAGAGATCATGTCATCACAAAGATATAAAGAATTGTTTTCTGAAATAATTATCAAATTGACTAAAACAAGGACAAATATCTGTCAATGGTATATAAAAAAATATGTTCTTCCTCTGTATATTTGTCTTGTTTTCCAGTACAAAGATTCATGAAACACGGGACGTGATGTTTGACTGTCCATTGTGCCAATGGATGGTATTCACATGAGGTTTGCCTTGATGTTGAGAGTGGCGTGAGAGCTGTATCTTAGACGTGGGAAAGATGTAAATTTCGGGACACATCATCAGTAGTGTACCTTTGAATCAGGGGGTGTTTCGGCCTTTCAACACTACACACCCTCATCAAAAGTGGCCAGCTACAGGGTGATCAAACCTGAGCTTGTGTCCCATGCCCAATCATGAGAATTGCCTGGTTATTTTAAAAGGCGCAGCCCACGGGACTATGCAAGGCAGGGGGCGTCCTCTTACCTGAATCAAGCCTAGAGCTGACCGCATACCTTATTCACGCTCCTCCTGGAGGGTTGTGACATGGGTTCTCAAGTGGGGTAGAGGGTGGGTACTTAGGTGGGATTAGTGAGCGGGTCATGTTGTTGCTCTTTGAGCCCAGCAAGGGTCATTCCGCTTAATCCATATCCACTGGCTGCTTCTTTCGGCCACTTCAGAGACTGATCTAATTGTCTGTCGCAGAACCAGTCCATGGATGCCAAGGTCTTTCAGCAGTCTGATGTTAGAAGAAGCCACAAAACCTCTGCATCCCACTTCAACCGGATAGACTTTTGCTTTCCATCCTCGTTGTTGAGCGTCTGCTGCTCTATTTAGCGCAGTTTCTTATTAGCGCATAGGCCTCTTCTATTAAATTCTCCCATGGGACTGTGAGCTCTATGATGTAAACAGACTTCAATGAAGAGGACCAGAGTACCAAGGCCAAAGGGTGGAGGCTGCAATCTCAGGTGGAAAGATTAGTTGCTGGCCAATATCGACTAGCATCTTCCAGTCCCGGGCCATGGCTAGCTCTCCAGCTTCTGGTTTGGTAGGGGATGGTTGGGCTTTTTTTGTCCCTCTCGGATGAAGGTTGGGGCTGTGATGGAATTGGTTGCTCTCAGGGGCAAGGAGTTGGTGGTATTCCTCTTGCTCTCAAAAGCTGCTGCCAGACTCTTGAGGACCTGGTTGTGTCTCCAGGTGTAGCGACCCTGTGTGAGGCTGGTCTTACAACCGGTCAAGATGTGTTTGAGAGTCGCTGGAGTTGGGCAAAGAGAACAGGTTGGGTCCTAAACATATCTAAACATTCCAGATACATTTACTGGAGAAGCAAAACTACTTGTTTTCTGAAAAATGTGGCAAATTGAAGTGATGTTATGTTTAAATAACAAGAGCAAAAATCTGCCAATGGGGTCAGAAAATAATGTTGTTTTCCCTTTGAATTAAGTTTTCTTTCTGATCCCCATTGGTGAATATATATTTTAGTTTGGTTTAAAGCACAAATACACTTCATTTTGATCATTTTACAGCAAACAGCACTTGATATCTGAAGTCATTTTGCTTCCCCAAATAATATATCGTGATTTAAGAATGTTTAGATATCTGTACTGGAAAACAAGATGGAAATATTGAATAAGAAATTAAAATGTGTTATGCCTTTTTTCTTTTACCCCATTGGCAGATATTTGCTCTTGTTTTAAAGTATAAACTCACTTAATTTGATGAATAATGACTTGTGTGTTTGTATCTTGAATAATGTTTCGATATTTGTACTGAAACTGGTAAACAAGTAAAACATTACTAAGAATATGACATTTATTTTGTCATAATGACGTGCTAACAGGCATTATCCCACTTATCACTGTGCTATTACTAAAATCAATTACATGAAATATTGATTAGAGATTAAATGGATTTGTTATGTGACAAGAAAGAGTGTGGCGTGCTAAGAGAGACATGATTAGAGGCAGAAAGTGCGTGTCTCTTTGCTACACACACTTTCTGCATGTCTGCGTGTTTATTTTTCCAGGGTTCCGACATCCTGGCGTCCCTCTGTTCTCTGTGGGCACTTCCACGATGCCCACTCAGAAAACTCACAGCGCTGCCAGATTCATGAATCAGAGCCCCTCCAACGACACTTCACTCAGATTTACATGCATAAACAAACACATGCAAGAATTGCACAGACACACAGAAACAATTACAGGGTCTGCCTTGTTTACATTGGAAACATGTTTTTCCATGTACAAAACAATGTTGTGGCAGGACGCGGAGGAAGTGAAATAGCAAATGGGTGATATTTGTATTGCTATTCCAAAATGGAAGGGTCATAACTTGTAAGACATTGTAAATGCAATTGCAAATGGACTTTGTGTTTCAATTTGAAATCTGGCAGACATGTTACATACACGGAAAGAAAATCCAAACACAATTGCAAATCATGCATTTGTGTTTCCATTATGTCACAACAGATGCGTGCACAAATTGAAAATGCAATTGCAATTCCTTTTGAATATTGTCCGGAATATCATTCCATATTGAGGCAGCCATTATGCATCACTTTTTTTACACAGAAAAGAGCCGAGTTCAGATGTAAAAGCCCCATCCATTTTCTATGTAGGAAAACTGATTTTATAGTAATAAAAACTCATAAACCTTTTACACTGTTAACCCGGATAAGTTGAATTTACTTTAAAAAAATGTTGAGGAAACTGGTTGCCATAAAAAATTAAGTAATGTGAACTTAAAAATGTTAGTTTGTAGTTTACAATTACTTTTTATTACACATAGTATATTTAAGTTAAAAAAACTCATCCTTTCCAACCACCCCACTACCTGTCCGCTTGACCCTATCCCCACTCACCTCCTTCAGGCCATTTCTTCTTCTGTTACTCCTGCACTCACTCACATTGTCAACACCTCTCTTCACACCGGGACCTTCCCCACAGCATTTAAGCAGGCTCGGGTAACCCCACTGCTTAAGAAACCCTCTCTGAACCCAGCACTTTTAGAAAACTACAGACCGGTATCCCTTCTGCCTTTCATTGCAAAGACACTCGAGCGAGTTGTTTTTAACCAGCTCTCTACGTTTCTTGAACAGAACAACCTCCTGGACATCAACCAATCAGGCTTCAAAAGCGGCCACTCAACTGAGACTGCCCTACTCTCGGTTACGGAGGCACTGAGACAGGCAAGAGCGGCTTCCAAATCCACAGTACTTATCTTACTGGATTTGTCTGCTGCTTTTGACACAGTTAACCACCAGATCCTCTTGTCAACTCTCATGAAGATGGGCATCTCAGGAACTGCTCTCCAATGGCTCAAGTCCTACCTCTCAGGTAGGTCCTTCAGTGTGTCATGGAGAGGTGAAGTGTCTAAGTCACATCATCTAGCCACTGGAGTTCCACAGGGCTCAGTGCTTGGACCACTTCTCTTCTCCATCTACATGTCATCACTGGGATCTGCCATTCAGAAACATGGCTTTTCCTATCACTGCTATGCCGACGACACTCAACTCTACTTCTCATTTCAACCAGATGATCCCACGGTTGGTGTTCGTACCGCTGCCTGCCTAACAGACATTTCTGCCTGGATGAAGGAGCATCACCTGCAACTCAACCTTGCAAAGACAGAACTGCTTGTGGTCTCAGCCAACCCAGCACCTCATCATAATCTCTCCATTCAGCTAGGATCATCAACCATAACTCCGTCCAGGACAGCCAGGAACCTTGGAGTTGTGATTGATGATCAGCTAAAATTCACTGACCACATCACTGCAACAACCCGGTCCTGCAGATTTGCATTATATAACATCAGGAAGATTAGACCCTTCCTATCAGAGCAGGCCACTCAACTCTTGGTCCAAGCTCTTGTTCTCTCCAGACTGGACTACTGTAATGCTCTTCTAGCGGGCCTTCCGGCATGCACTATCAAACCCTTGCAGCTGATCCAGAATGCAGCGGCGAGGGTGATCTTTAACGAGCCGAAGAGAGCGCACGTCACGCCTCTCTTCATCAATCTCCACTGGCTGCCAATAGCTGCTCGCATCAAATTCAAGACACTGGTGCTCGCCTACAAAGCAACCATTGGCTCTGCACCAATATACCTAAACTCGCTTGTTCAGACTTACACACCCTCCAGGAGCTTACGTTCTGCCAGTGAACGACGCCTTGTGGTGCCATACCAAAGAGGCATGAAATCACTCTCACGGACCTTTTCCTGGACCGCCCCCACCTGGTGGAATGACCTACCTATCTCAATTCGAGCAGCCGAGTCTGTAGCCATTTTCAAAAAACAGCTAAAGACACGTCTTTTCCAGCAGCACCTGACCAATCAAGAATAGCACTTAACATTCTATTCATTTTTTGTCTGTCTAATTTATTTAAAAAAAAAAAAAAAAAAAAAAAAAAAAAAAAAAAAATTGTTCTGTGTTAGATTAACTGAGACTTGTTACAGCACTTGCATACTGTAGCCTTTGACTGTTCTAGTTGCTTCTATTGCTCTCATTTGTAAGTCGCTTTGGATAAAAGCGTCTGCTAAATGACTAAATGTAAATGTAAATGTAAGTTAAGTTTATATCAATTGTTTTATTTTTTAATTTGTTATATCAAATAAAAGGTATATTCATACAATTTTCTGTTTTAGTTCAATTCAATTCAATTCCAAAACATATACACCGTAAAAACAAATGTGTTCAGTTTACTTTATTCAATTGTGCAAACTCGTTGCCTCAAGTTGTTCTTACTTAAACCGTTTAAGTTTTGTCAACTTAATTCTATCAGTGATCTGAGGAAGTGTACTCCCAGAGTGCATTGTGACATGAATGAATTGCTTTGTTTAACTATTTTTGGCTTTATTTCCATTTGTCTTTTGACAATATAACCCCAATAATGACAGCAAATAAAATTGTAATGGTATTATTAATAATAAAAATAAATAATAAGAAAAAACTTTGTTACCTTTGTTGTGTTTTGCATGCTGAATGTTGAAGTCTGTGTGTGACTCAAGCATGGTCATTGGTCAATTGCAAGTATTGTCACAAATATAGAGGGATTATATCAACCCAATTAAAAGTTTATAAGTGTTAGCAAAAAAAAGTGAAAAGATCATTACTTGACATGAAATATAGTTATGTTACATATAATTAATTCACATTTTTTTCATATATATATATATATATATATATATATATATATATATATATATATATATATATATATATATATATATATATATATATATATATATATATATATATATATATACAGTGAGGAAAATAAGTATTTGAACACCCTGCTATTTTGCAAGTTCTCCCACTTAGAAATCATGGAGGGGTCTGAAATTGTCATCGTAGGTGCATGTCCACTGTGAGAGACATAATCTAAAAAAAAAAATCCAGAAATCACAATATATGATTTTTTAACTATTTATTTGTATGATACAGCTGCAAATAAGTATTTGAACACCTGAGAAAATCAATGATAATATTTGGTACAGTAGCCTTTGTTTGCAATTACAGAGGTCAAACGTTTCCTGTAGTTTTTCAGCAGGTTTGCACTGCAGGAGGGATTTTGGCCCACTCCTCCACACAGATCTTCTCTAGATCAGTCAGGTTTCTGGCCTGTCGCTGAGAAACACAGAGTTTGAGCTCCCTCCAAAGATTCTCTATTGGGTTTAGGTCTGGAGACTGGCTAGGCCACGCCAGAACCTTGATATGCTTCTTACAGAGCCACTCCTTGGTTATCCTGGCTGTGTGCTTCGGGTCATTGTCATGTTGGAAGACCCAGCCTCGACCCATCTTCAATGCTCTAACTGAGGGAAGGAGGTTGTTCCCCAAAATCTCGCAATACATGGCCCCGGTCATCCTCTCCTTAATACAGTGCAGTCGCCCTGTCCCATGTGCAGAAAAACACCCCCAAAGCATGATGCTACCACCCCCATGCTTCACAGTAGGGATGGTGTTCTTGGGATGGTACTCATCATTCTTCTTCCTCCAAACACGTTTAGTGGAATTATGACCAAAAAGTTCTATTTTGGTCTCATCTGACCGCATGACTTTCTCCCATGACTCCTCTGGATCATCCAAATGGTCATTGGCAAACTTAAGACGGGCCTTGACATGTGCTGGTTTAAGCAGGGGAACCTTCCGTGCCATGCATGATTTCAAACCATGACGTCTTAGTGTATTACCAACAGTAACCTTGGAAACGGTGGTCCCAGCTCTTTTCAGGTCATTGACCAGCTCCTCCCATGTAGTTCTGGGCTGATTTCTCATATATGTATATATATATACACACACTATTTATTACTTCCTTGAGGTAACTTGTAACTGTTGTTGCTTCGCTGCATCAATAGGAAGAGAATTACAATAATATGAATGATGTTGCAAGTGCCCAACCAAAGTGAACACTGATCACCATATTGGTGAGAGGAAGTGGAGGAAATGAGTGAAAAGTCTATTAAAAATTGCCCCGCCTCAAAAACCTTTTGCCCGCCTGTTTTTTTTTTGTTTGTTTTTTTGCCAAAATGGTACTCAAACCAGTCAAGTAATTTTTTCTTGGGTTTTCTAAGTAATGAAGGCATAGCATACAAATATTCAGATTACTAAATTGTTTTAAGTAAGTTCAACAAATTATTGGACATGAAGTAAAGTTAACTAAAAAAGAAACAAGAACAACTGTTGAATTTTACAGTAAACATACCTGCGATAAGCTCTGAGGATGCATTGATGCAAGCATCTGTAGAAGCCACACATGGTGTTTATTCATTTTTTAAATATCAAAAAGTTTATAGATTACTGTTCATGAGATTTTATAAGGTTTTTTAACTGCTCACCAAGGCTACATTTAGTTGATCAAAAACAGTAAAATCGGTAATATTGTGAAATATTTTTACAATTTAAAATAGCTGTTTTCTATGTGAATATGTATGTGGATATGTAGTTCTACCAGAAAGACTCGGGAGGCCAGATAAAGTACAATTAAGTAGCAAGTTTATTAACAGACCAGCAAGTATTATAATTAGAGGTTCTTTGGCGTAGGCCCCGTCCGTAGCTCTCGTCTCGAGGGTAACAGACTCTGCATTTCCTGCCTAAAGATGAAGGCAGGGGCGCAGTCGACCCCCTGGGAGGTATAGGCGGGGACCAACCTAGTGGTGGTGGGGAGGATGGAGGTAATGTTGGCGTCAGCATCTGCAAACTCAGACATGTGTGAGTACCGATCTTTTATACCCTGAGAATTAGGACATGATTAGTTAGGTCTGAATGTGATAAGTGACGTACAATTGAATCATCCTGGCAGAACTTTACGCTAAAGCTTTCATTTTTATTCCTGTGATCAAAGCTGAATTTTCAGCATCATTCTAACCCTGGGTAAACAGAATCCTGGGTTATATTACTTTACGTTTCACATACACGTTAACGCCGCAGAAGTGTCTCTAATCCTCCTCCGGAGCAGGGTTTCATAACCCCGGAGCGAACCTGCTTCTAAATTACAAGTGTGAAATGTTAAAAGCGGGGGTTAAGCACAGTGTGAAAAGCCTAATGTATGAGAGGTTATATTTCAAACTTGAATGTCTGATCGTGTGCGGAGAATAGAAAGTGTCATTAAAAAAAGGATGAACTATGAAGAAAAGTTAATTTCTTTATTTGTGAAGCAAAATATCTGGATGTTATTTTCTGTCCTGATGTTTAGACTCAAAATGGAATATTTTGCTGTGTCTGATCTGTGAAAGAATATGAAAAGCTGGCCTTGAGTTAGTCAGAAACTGATTTGTGACCCAAAGAATCCAATAGATTGACTCCAAAAGCCAGTTGTTAATTCATCACAGTCTGTTCTGGAGTCGGATGTTCCTGTGTGTAACAGTCTGTGCTGGGGTGCGGTACTTTTAGAAGTGGGTTTAGAAGTGGGTTACATTGAGAGACTGATTATCAGTAGCGGCCGTTTCACTTGAAACAGGCCTCGCAACAGAAGGGGAATTTCAGGTGTGGAAATTAAGGGGGGTTCAGGGCAAAAATACCAACAAATGAATAAAAATGCCCCAGAAATTCAAGATACAGGGCAAAAATGTCCCTGTATGAGTAGTTAAGCAATCCCACATGAGCAAGAGTGCTGTTTTTTTCCGAATATCAGCATGATATTCAATAAACAGTTCAATAAACAAGTTAATATTAAGTGACTTATACTCACAATATTGCTTTTGCTCTATTTTGCCAACGAAAATAGTTCCGAACAGTTCCACAGTAGAGCCATTGTGTGAATGTTTGGACAGAAGACGAGACAGTGTTTGTAACGCAGTGTGTTCGTATGGGAAGAAGGAGGCGGGAACCGGCGAATCTTTAAACACGTTTAATAAATCAAATGAACACAAAATAAAATGGCGGTGGCAGCCCCTCACGGACGACTGCCGCCTACATACAAAAACAAAACGTAAATAAAACACAACGCAAAATCCCAGGCCTGGTCCTCTCTCGTCCTTCACTGTCGTCGCTCCTCCTTTATACTCCCGTCACTCCTCCGTGAGACACGAGACAGCTGCAGTGCGCAGCTGGTGCCCATCCACCCTGATGAGCGCGGCCTCATCCCGCTCTCACGGTCCCTCCGCCTCGCTGCTCGCCACATACCCCCAACGCCCTTCGCAGCCCGGGGGGCACTTCCGAGACTGCGCTCTACGATCACGGCGGCCGCGGCACCTGGGGGTAAGAACAGGGAGGTGAGAGAACGGAGCCGGGAGCATGAGGAGCGACAGAGACGAGAGAGTGGAGAGCGGAGAAAAGGAAAAAAAAAAAATCTGGTCCGGTTCCCCGACACACTGCCGCTCGGTCCTCAGCCAGCCGAGAGGCTCTTCCTCGCAGTGCCATGCGATGGCACTGGACGCTCGGTGGACGGCTCAATCCTCCTCCGCCCCCTGGCAGCCGGCGGTGGCTCCTCCTGTAGAGGGCAGCCGGCAGCGAGTCCCGCGCGCTCCCTGCTCCTCCCCTACACGGCGGAGGGATACAGGCTCCGGCCCACGGCGAACGCTGGTGACTCCTCCGCTCCCTCTAGGACGGCAGCCACCCCACCTCGACCCAGGGGCACGGCAGCGAGATGTCCGTCCCACCGGATCTTCACTCGCTCCAGCACCACCGCCTCGGGCAGCTCCTCGTGGTCTTCACTCATCCGCGGTGCCCGAACTCCTCAGCACCGTGATCCCCCTCAGCAGCGAGGGCTCTTTGACAGCATGTCCCTCCTTCCTCCCGGGCTTCGGCACCAATGTAACGCAGACCACTGCAGCGTGCAGCTGGCACCCATCCACCTTGATGAGCGCGGCCTCGTCCCGCTCTCACGGTCCCTCCGCCTCGCTGCTCGTCACAGTGTTCTTTATTAAACTCATAAAAGACTTAGGCTTAATACTGGATTCTAAACAACAAAGAAATGCCACACATGATCATGAAGACCCTGAAGCAGATATGAGGGAGAAACACCCGCAAACACCTCATACGTGACACTCACAAGTGTAAGGGGCTTTCCTTGCCATTAGGCCGCGTGTCCACCAAAGCATTTTGAGCCGGGTGAAAACAATACACTCTAAAAAAATCTGGGT
The DNA here is from genome assembly GCA_023566225.1 of Romanogobio albipinnatus. Taxonomy (NCBI): domain Eukaryota; kingdom Metazoa; phylum Chordata; class Actinopteri; order Cypriniformes; family Gobionidae; genus Romanogobio; species Romanogobio albipinnatus. The sequence continues at coordinate 4,366,274 of CM042246.1, read as the reverse complement.
TAAAAACAACCCAAGTTGGGTTGAAAATGGTCTAACCCAGCAATTGGGTTGTTTTAACCCAGCGATTGGGTTGTTTTAAGCAAACATTTAAACCAACTGGTGGGTTAAAACGACCCATTCACTGGGTTAAAACAATCCAATTGCTTTTTTATTTTTTTTAGAGTATAGGCGCTCTACTGAAAACGTCTCGCAGTGTGCGCTAGAGAGCGTTTTGACAGCGCAGCATTTTTTTCAGTTGAGACTCTTTGCTTGTTATGATACTACACTCTAAAAATGGCTGGGTTAAAAACAACCGGGGTCAAAACAACTGGGTAAAATGACCCAGTGAATGGGTCGTTTTAACCCAGCGGTTGGGTTAAATGTTTGCTTTAAACAACCCAATTGCTAGAGTGTACACCAATTTTCTTTTCAAAAAAGTCTTTATTCACCTGGTCCTACCAAACCTGTACGACTTTCTTTTATGTACACTCTAAAAAATGCTGTTTTAAAAATAACCCAAGTTGGATTGAAAATGGACTAACCCAGCAATTGGGTTGTTTTAAGCAAACATTTAGCCCAACCGCTGGGTTAAAACAACCCAATTGCTGGGTTAGTCCATTTTCAACCCAACTTGGGTTATTTTTAACTCAGCATTTTTTAGAGTGTAGCGGTACAATGTAAATACAATGTTTGGTTCCCAGCGTTCTTCAAAATATGTTCCGTAGAAGATAGAAAGTCATGCAGGTTTGAAACATGATGACAGAAGTTTTATTATTTTGGGGTGGACTGTGCCTTTAAATCATGTTTAGATTGTTACCATGGTCCAAAGTTACTCGTACTGTGGTATTTTTGTCATGCCGCCCACACCTACTGCTTCTTCAAGCACTTCCTGTTGTTAAAGTTGATCTTCCTGTGTGAACTGATGTCCCCAGCAATCCCTCTTCTGCATGTCTGCATGTCAACCGAGTGTTGCGCCTTTCCATTGTTTATCGTTGCTGTTTTCCCCCCATTATTATTGGATTCTGGAATTGTTTTACTCCTCTTCCCCTTGTGTCTGGATCTCTCATTAGTTGTGTGGGAGTGGGTGTAGTGAGAGTCGATGGAGAAGGACAGGCAGGTCAAGGGTGAACGCAACTGGTCATAATTTCCTCTCTCATTGTTTACAGCCGATATGAGAATGACTTTTAAGACCGAGGCTCTCGAGAATGTGAAATGAATCACGCCGAAGGAGGCCAAAAGCTCAGTGGGTTTTTAGGGGAGATTGAGAAACAAGCCCACGAGACGCAAACAGTGTGAACATGCACTGGATGATTGCTCCCCATATAAGAGAACAAAGCTGAATCACAAAATCTAATTGAAAGTGTTGTATCTCTTTTCAAGGCAATGAAGCAGCTGATTAGAAAGATAATTGAGCTGGGAGAGATGAGATCTGGCGGGGGACTTTAGCGCTAGTCTTGCATTTGGCAATATCGGAAACCGTAGCGCTGGCATGACGCAAAAACAGATTGCATGAGGAGGCTTCATTAGGGACTTTAGCACAAGACTCTGAGCTGTCCGTGTGCATTTGCATATTTTTCCAAAGCTGAAAGCACGTTCTGCTGTCTCCCGCGTGTCATCGCGCTGATCCGACACGTGTCGATGGATTGTGCTTGATAAAGCATCTTCTAAGCTCTTTGTAATCTTTAATTAATTTCTAGCATCCTTCGAGAGTGTTGTAAGTCAAGCGTCGGTTAATGAGGTGCTTTGTGCATTATTCCATCTACATAACATGGTTTGTGTGCAGCTTAATTAGTTGTGGAAGAATATTTTCGATATTAATATTTTTTATCTCACAATTTAGAATTTTTTCTTGCAAATCTGAGAAAAAAAAGTAAGAACTGCGAAAGTATAAACACCGAGTTGTAAGATATAAACGTGCAATTGTGAGGAAAAAAATGTGCAATTACCATTTTCATTTTATTTTTATTCTGTGGCAGAAACAAAAACTGAATGTCCTGATTTAAACTCAGAATTATTAGGGGAAAAAGTCAGATTTACGGGATGTACTCAGAGTTATTAGAAATAAAGTCAGAATTCCATGATTTAATCTCAAAATTCTGAGAAAATACTCACAATTCTGTAATGTAAACTCAGAATTCTTAGGGAAAAAAAAGTCAGATTTACGGGATGTACTCAGAATTCTTAGAAATAAAGTCAGAATTCCACTATTTAAACTCAAAATTCTTAGAAATAAAGTCAGAATTTAATGATTTAAACTCAGAATTCTGAGAAATAAAGTCAGAATTCCACTATTTAAACTCAGAATGATGAGAAAAAATCTCAGAATTCCATGATGTAAACTCAGAATTTTTAGAAATAAAGTCAGAATTTAATGATTTAAACTCAGTATTCTTAGAAATAAAGTCAGAATTCCATGATCTAAACTCAGAATTTTTTTGAAAAAAGTCAGAATTACGTTATTTAAACTCAGAATTCTTAGGGGAAAAAAGTCAGATTTCAATGATTTAAACTCAGAATTATTATAAAATGATTCAGAATTACGGAATGTAAAGTCAGAATTCTTAGGGGAAAAAGTCAGAATTCCACGATTTAAACTCAAAGTTCTGAGAAAAAATCTCAGAATTCCGTGATGTTAATTCAGAATTCTTAGAAATAAAGTCAGAATTCCATGATCTAAACTCAGAAATCTTAGAAATGAAGTCAGAATTCCATGATGAGAATTCTTAGAAATAAAGTCAGAATTCCATGATGAGAATTCTTAGAAATAAAGTCAGAATTCCATGATTTAAACTCAGAATTCTTAGAAATAAAGTCAGAATTCCATGATTTAAACAGAATTCTTAAAATTGAAGTCAGAATTCCATGATTTAAACTCAAAATTCTTAGAAATTAAATCAGAATTCCATGATCTAAACTCAAAATTCTTAGAAATAAAGTCAGAATTCCATGATTTAAACTCAGAATTATTAGAAAATGATTCAGAATTACAGAATGTAAAGTCCGAATTCTTAGGGGGAAAAAGTCAGAATTCCATGATTTTAAACTCAGAATTCTTAGGGGGGAAAAATGAATTTTGTGATTTAAACTCAGAATTTTTTTTTTTTAAAGTCAGAATTCCGTGATCTAAACTCAGAATTCTTAGAAATGAAGTCAGAATTCCGTGATCTAAACTCAAAATTCTTAGAAATAAAGTCAGAATTCCATGATTTTAACTCAGAATTCTTAGAAATGAAGTCAGAATTCCATGATCTAAACTCAAAATTCTTAGAAATAAAGTCAGAAATCCATGATTTAAACTCAGAATTCATAGGGAAATAAAGTCAGATTTACAGGATGTACTCAGAATTGTTAGAAATAAAGTCAGAATTACGCGATTTAAACTCAGAATTGCAAGATACAAACTCAGTTGATGTCGAAATGTCAGAATTGCAAGAGGTTAACTCGCAATTACGAGTTTATACTTTGCGATTTTTCTCACAAACTCTGTTATGAGAAAAAAAGTCTGAATTGTGAGAAATAAACACAATTTTGAGGAAAAAGTCACAATAACAGAAACAAGCTTACATAATTAGTTGGAATTCTGAGGGATCAAGTTATCATTTTTTACACTAATAACAGTTTTCTCACTGGTTGAGAGCAAATTATGTTTCACTTACTGCAGTCTGCAAATATTAGTCACAGTTATGATAATAATCAGCACACAAACTCCACAGTTTTAAATAGATGAAGGAAGTATTGTAGCAGGAAATGATGTCAGATTATGGCTGTGTTACAGAGACAATCCAATCAGAATCATTAGGGTGCATGAGGAAACCAGAGGCATTCGGAGGTCCTGTTTTTCTCATACATTGCACCCTGTGTTGTGTGGGATTTCAAGCCCAGCATAGCTGGATCTGGGCCAAACCCGTCAACAGAAGAAGGACATTAGACAAATTCCACATCAGATAAAAATAGAACATTTATTGTATCCCCACTGCCAGGTCTCAGACAATAAGCCCTCATCAGAGTCTCTCCTTTAACCTCTGAACTCGGCTTCCTACACTAGAGACCTTGTCAGATTACATGCTGTGATTTCTATTTGTGATTCACTGATCATGGGAAATGCAAGAATCATAATATTCTATGAATTTAGCTTATTTATTTATTTATTTATTTAACCATTAATGTTTGGTCTATCTATCTATCTATCTATCTATCTATCTATCTATCTATCTATCTATCTATCTATCTATCTATCTATCTATCTATCTATCTATCTATCTATCTATCTATCTATCTATCTGTCTATCTGTCTATCTGTCTATCTGTCTAATCTGTCTATCTAATCTGTCTGTCTGTTTTTCCATCCGTCCGTCTGTCCATCCATGGACTCACTCACTCACTCACTCACTCACTCACTCACTCACTCACTCACTCACTCACTCACTCACTCACTCACTCACTCACTCACTCACTCACTCACTCACTCACTCACTCACTCACTCACTCACTCACTCACTCACTCACTCACTCACTCATTGACTCACTCTTTGACTCACTCACTGACTCACTCACTCACTCATTGACTCACTCACTGACTCACTCACTCACTGACTCACTCACTCACTGACTCACTGACTCACTGACTCATTGACTCACTCATTGACTCACTCACTCACTCACTCACTGACTCGATCACTCACTCACTCACTCACTCACTCACTCACTCACTCACTCACTCACTCACTCACTCACTCATTGACTCACTCACTCACTGACTCACTGACTCGATCACTCACTCACTCACTCACTCACTCATTGACTCACTCACTCACTGACTCACTCACTCACTCACTCACTCACTCACTCACTCACTGACTCGATCACTCACTCACTCACTCACTCATTGACTCACTCACTCACTGACTCACTGACTCGATCACTCACTCACTCACTCACTCACTCACTCATTGACTCACTCATTGACTCACTCACTGACTCACTCACTCACTCACTCATTGACTCACTCACTCACTCACTGACTCGATCACTCACTCACTCACTCACTCACTCACTCACTCACTCACTCACTCATTGACTCACTCACTCACTGACTCACTGACTCGATCACTCACTCACTCACTCACTCATTGACTCACTCACTCACTGACTCACTCACTGACTGACTCACTGATTCACTCACTCACTCACTCACTCACTCACTCACTCATTGACTCACTCATTGACTCACTCACTCACTGACTCACTCACTGACTGACTCACTGACTCACTCACTGATTCACTCACTCACTCACTCACTCACTCACTCACTCATTGACTCACTCACTCACTGACTCTCAGACTCTCACTCACTCACTCACTGACTCACTGACTCACTCACTGACTGACTCACTGACTCACTCACTGATTCACTCACTCACTCACTCACTCACTCATTGACTCACTCACTCACTGACTCACTGACTCGATCACTCACTCACTCACTCACTCACTCACTCATTGACTCACTCATTGACTCACTCACTCACTCACTGACTCACTCACTCACTCACTCATTGATTCACTCACTCACTCACTCACTGACTCACTGGCTCGATCACTCACTCACTCACTCACTCACTCACTCATTGACTCACTCACTCACTGACTCACTGACTCGATCACTCACTCACTCACTCACTCACTCACTCATTGACTCACTCATTGACTCACTCACTCACTCACTCACTCACTCACTGACTCACTCACTGATTCACTCACTCACTCACTCACTCACTGACTCACTCACTCACTCACTCAGTCACTCACTCGCTATATATATATTCTAAAACATTAGGAATATGGATGATTTTCATAAATTTTCAGGGCACTACAAGCTTTTCTTGCCGTGCCATATCCTTAAGTTCCCGCTTCCTCAGCACGAACTGACCGATAAATCTAACACACCAAGAGAGGCAGGACTTAAGGCAGAGCAGCCAATCATCAGCCGGTCACACTCAAAGCCGGTATCATGTTTGAGAGGGAGGGGAGGTGAGGGGAGGATAGAGGAGGCAGCCGCAGTGAGCGCAGACACAGAGCGGCCAGAGAAACGGAGGAGCGACTGCTGTAAGGAAGTTTGTGCAAAACTGGGGAAAAACTGCAGAAAAAGTGGGGGCGTTGAACCCTCTCACCGGGAAAAATGTGGGTGTTAAAACACAGGTGCGACGCCCCTGCCTACAGCGGGAGTTCTTCTCTATATCAGAACTCGCCCGATTGGGAGGGGCGGAGGTACTGGTTTGCTCATCTCAAAGGATTGGAAATTTGAGCCCATTCCTTCATCATCTGGCAACTGCTCATTTGAATCACACTCAATCACTATCACTCACCCTGCTAAAATCCATGTTGTAGTTATTTACCGCCCTCCAGGTCAACTGGGTAACTTCTTGGAGGAACTGGATATTTTGCTCTCTCACTTCCCCGAGGATGGTACTCCTCTGGTACTGCTCGGTGACTTCAACATCCACCTTGATAAGTCCCAGGCTGCTGACTTCACCACTCTTCTGGCCTCATTTGACCTTAAGCGAGTATCTACTACAGCTACTCACAAATCGGGTAACCATTTGGACCTTATCTACACACGCTACTGCTCCACAGACGTCACTTTAGTTACTCCATTGCACACCTCAGATCACTTTCTCATCACTCTTAACCTCCTATTGACTCCTGCCACAACACATACTCCTCCTCAGATCACCTTTCGCCGTAATCTACGCTCGCTCTCTCCCTCTCGTCTATCCACTATGGTTTCATCCTCACTCCCTCCACCTTCTGAGTTCTCAGCTCTGGACACTAACAGTGCTACTGACACTCTTTGCTCCACTCTAACATCTTGCTTAGACAACTTCTGTCCCGTTTCATCCAGGCCAGCCCGCACCACCCCCTCTGCCCCCTGGCTGTCTGATGTTCTTCGCGAACATCGCTCTGGTCTCAGGGCGGCAGAGAGGAAGTGGCGCAAAACTCAAAACACTACTGACCTGACCCTGTATCAGTCTCTCCTCACTTCTTTCTCTACTAACGTCTCCACTGCTAAAACTACATACTACAACAACAGAATCAACAAATGCCCTGACTCTCGTGCACTTTTCAGAACATTCTCCTCGCTCCTTTGTCCCCCTCCCCCCCCTCCTTCATCAACTCTTACAGCTGATGACTTTGCATCATTCTTTACAAACAAAACATCCTCCATCAGCAGCCAATTCTCCACACCGCAAACCGACACGCACATCTCAAAAACTATCACACATACGCTTCCCTCCTTCTCTCTGCTCTCCGAAATAGATGTCTCCAAACTCATCCTTTCCAATCATCCCACTACCTGTCCGCTTGATCCTATCCCCACTCACCTCCTTCAGGCCATTTCTTCTTCTGTTACTCCTGCACTCACTCACATTGTTAACACCTCTCTTCACACCGGGACCTTCCCCACAGCATTTAAGCAGGCTCGGGTAACCCCACTGCTTAAGAAACCCTCTCTTAACCCAGCACTTTTAGAAAACTACAGACCGGTATCCCTTCTGCCTTTCATTGCAAAGACACTTGAGCGAGTTGTGTTTAACCAGCTCTCCACGTTTCTTGAACAGAACAACCTCCTGGACAGCAATCAATCCGGCTTCAAAAGCGGCCACTCAACGGAGACTGCCCTACTCTCGGTTACGGAGGCACTGAGACAGGCAAGAGCGGCATCCAAATCCACAGTACTTATCTTACTGGATTTGTCTGCTGCTTTTGACACAGTTAACCACCAGATCCTCCTGTCAACTCTCATGAAGATGGGCATCTCAGGAACTGCTCTCCAGTGGCTAAAGTCTTACCTCTCAGGTAGGTCCTTCACGGTGTCATGGAGAGGCGAAGTGTCTAAGTCACATCATCTAGCCACTGGAGTTCCACAGGGCTCAGTGCTTGGACCACTTCTCTTCTCCATCTACATGTCATCACTGGGATCTGTCATTCAGAAACATGGCGTTTCCTATCACTGCTATGCCGACGACACTCAACTCTACTTCTCATTTCAACCAGATGATCCCACGGTTGGTGTTCGTATCGCCGCCTGCCTAACAGACATTTCTGCCTGGATGAAGGAACATCACCTGCAACTCAACCTTGCAAAGACAGAACTGCTTGTGGTCTCAGCCAACCCAGCACTTCATCACAATCTCTCCATTCAGCTAGGATCATCAACCATAACTCCGTCCAGGACAGCCAGGAATCTTGGAGTTGTGATTGATGATCAGCTAAAATTCACTGACCACATTACTGCAACAACCCGGTCCTGCAGATTTGCGTTATACAACATTAGGAAGATTAGACCCTTCCTATCAGAGCATGCCACACAACTCCTGGTCCAAGCTCTTGTTCTCTCCAGACTGGACTACTGTAATGCTCTTCTAGCGGGCCTTCCGGCATGTACTGTCAAACCCTTGCAACTGATCCAGAATGCAGCGGCAAGGGTGGTCTTTAACGAGCCGAAGAGAGCACACGTCACGCCTCTCTTCATCAGTCTCCACTGGCTCCCAATAGCAGCTCGCATCAAATTCAAGACACTGGTGCTCGCCTTCAAAACAACCACTGGCTCTGCACCAAGATACCTAAACTCGCTTGTTCAGACTTACACACCCTCCAGGAGCTTACGTTCTGCCAGTGAACGACGCCTTGTAGTGCCATCCCAAAGAGGCATGAAATCACTCTCACGGACCTTTTCCTGGACCGCACCCACCCTGTGGAATGACCTGCCCATCTCAATTCGAGCAGCCGAGTCTGTAGCCATTTTCAAAAAACGGCTAAAGACACATCTCTTCCAGCGGTACCTTACCAATCAAGATTAGCACTTAACATTCTATTCATTTTCTGTCTGTCTGTCTGTCTATTTAAAAAAAAAAAAAAAAAAAAAAAAAAAAAAAAAAAAAAAAAAAAAAAAAAAAAACCTTCTGTCCTATGTGTTCTTTGCTAGATTAACTGAGACTTGTTACAGCACTTACATACTGTTACATACTGTTGCCCTTGACTGTTCTAGCTGCTTCTATTGCTCTCATTTGTAAGTCGCTTTGGATAAAAGCGTCTGCTAAATGACTAAATGTAATGTATATCAGTGTCAGTGTTTCTGAACTCCTGAAACGCCTCCATTGTAGTCTTGAGTTTTCTTCCGGGAACAAACACGTCACAATATTCCTCTTTTAATAATTCATACGCAGAATAAAGGGGCGGAGCCTGGTTGAGCGAGTTAGTAGTGTGTAGAAACTGCCGGTTATGGTAAGGGACGGGCATTTCCCAAACACACTCGACCAATCACAACACACTGCTCCAGCCGACCAATCAGAGCACATTGTGCTTTTCAGAAGACAGGTGCTGCGTCCCAATTCGCCGACTTATACTACGACCTAAAAGTATGTACTCTTTTTGTGAAGAAAAAGTACATACTTTTGAGTTTGTAGCAGAGGAGTGTGCAAGCTTTGGGACATACTACTTCGTCATCTATAACGGACTCTTAGTTACATGCATCCCGTCACCGTTTAAACTGCTGACAATCATCGTCACAGTTCAAATCCTCCACATTCAGTTTCATTTCCTACTGTATCAGAGAGAAATGATCTCTCGCACGCACGCTGATCTGCCATTTGTGGGTCTTTAATGCGGAGACTCTCCTCATGTGTTTGCAGTTTAAATATAATGATGCATTTAAAAGTTAATGGCCAAACGTATCATTTCAAAAGTTCTCAATGCTGCTGTAGGTGAAATATAATGTGGATAACATTGAATAAATATTGTTTCGTCATGTTAAATACTAATAATTAATCACTAAAGCCCCTTAAAAATTCAGTAAAATATCCAAAAACCACTAGGCCAGTGTTATATATTTTGTTCAGTTGAGTACTTACAATATCCCAAATGTTTCCAACTATTTTTAAATGGGGAGAAATTGCTATTTTAACCGATGGAACCAGGACGTGTGAGGGCGTGGCCTGTCGATGACATCATATCTGTGTTCCCCTCGGTTTACGGTTTTATTCTGCAGAAACGCTTTACTCTCACTGCAGTGTGAACAAGTGTCATAGCAGCCGGCGAGAGAACGCACAGAGTAACGTCATCACATCATCAACACACTCAGATGTGTCTAATATGATCAACAGAGCTGCGTTACCTCACACTCATGACCGGAAAAGCGGAAATGGCGCCGGCGACTGTGGCACAATAAAAGTCCCACCGGCGACTATGCCATAATAAAAGTCCCGCTGCTCGCGAGGCTTGTGTTCCGCTCTTCTTATTAACAATCGCTCCTGCTTCTGCTTCAGACTACAGTAACATTAATAATCACATCCATGAACATGATTTCTGTCCGAGTCCTATCCCGATTCTTTCCCACCGGCTGTGAGGTGAAGACCACATCTCCCAAGATTCTGCGCTCAAACTTGGCATCATCAAACTACACCTTTGTTTTGAATAGGCGACCTCTAGTGGATGGAAAAGTTACATAGTGCAGCTTTAAATCTAAACCTCTCTACTTAACTGTTGGACTCGCACATCCACCATATTTATGTTTTTTTAACACTTTTTATCCGCGTTTGTAGTTCTAATCGAATCCCCCTTCCAACTCGCAATGGGTTGTGGGTAATATCAGCCGTTAGAGTGCGCGTCGATCCGCACTTCGAATTCTGACCGGAAATGGTAGACCATCCGGGTATCTTTGGAATGCTCTTTTCAACATACTACGATTTGGGACATACCGATTTTTCGAATACTATTTAGTACGGATAGTACAGGTGCTGGTCATATAATTAGAATATCGTCAAAAAGTTTATTTATTTCACTAATTCCATTATAAAAGTGAAACTTGTATATTATATTCATTCATTACACACATACTGATATATTTCAAATATTTATTTCTTTTAATTTTGTTGATTATAACTGACAACTAAGGAAAATCCCAAATTCAGTATCTCAGAAAATTAGAATATTGTGAAAAGGTTCAATATTGAAGACACCTGGTGCCACACTCTAATCAGCTAATGAACTCAACACCTGCAAAGGCCTTTAAATGGTCTCTCAGTCTAGTTCTGTAGGCTACACAATCATGGAGAAGACTGCTGACCTGACAGTTGTCCAAAAGACGATCACTGACACCTTGCACAAGGAGGGCAAGACACAAAAGGTCATTGCAAAAGAGGCTGGCTGTTCACAGAGCTTTGTGTCCAAGCACATTAAAAGAGAGGCGAGGGGAAAAGATGTGGTAGAAAAAAAGTGTACAAGCGGGAACACTTGAAGTTTAAAACTCATTCTCTGGATCTGCCTAACCAGTCGCAAACGTTTGGTCGTGACGGTCTGGTCGTCGTTCGCCTTTGATTCTCACATTAACTGTGCACACCACCTCAGTGTCAGTAACCTCGTGCATTCGGATTGTGATTTATTCACGGTGGAGAGGAGAGTTTTTTGATCGGAACGTGCTGCTCTCGTGGTGCATATCTCGTGCAATCATAACATGATTGTGCTGTAAATAAAATGTCATATGCTTGGTATGATAAGAATAAATGCTGCCGTAAATAACAGCCCAATTCAAAAGTTTACGTGCTTTTCGTCTTTTATTTTTGGAGCGGTGATGAAATATTTTGCTCTTGTAAACACTTGCCAGCATTTAAAGAAATACAAGTCTAGAAATGACTCCATATGATAGCTCACGCAACCGCACGGTGCTCTGCAGGGGTCTAAAAGGATATAAACAGTGACAATGACAAATTTTGAAGTGATATATTCTTGAAAACTCAGAGATGTGGATTTGGAGAGTTACATATTCACATTCGGAGAATAACATTACCACACGACCTTGGTGTTTGTCAAAAGCAGTCAGTAATTCAGCCTGGGTTTTTTTCGCGGGTGGTGGGAGACGAACGGCTTCAGCCAACTCCTTCACCACTAATGGAGCGAGCTGAAAAATACTTTTCCCGGGCCACAACATCATGGCCACCAACAAAACTCAGCACTGATTGTTCTTGCTCCGTGTAACGGAGTTCGTTTGTTCAGGGAAGAAGGAGGCGGGAACCGGCGAACGTTTAACGACTTTTAATCAAATAATAAACACAAAATGAAAGTAAAAGCGGCAGCCCCTCACGGACGACTGCCACGCACACACATAACAAAACGTAAACAAAGCACAACTTAAAATCCAGGCCTGGTCCTCTCTCGTCCTTCACCGGTGTCGCTCGTCCTTATATGCCTCCGTGCTCCCTCACGAGAGGACTCGAGACCGGTGTGTCTCATTCTCAGTCACGCACACCGATCTCTCTCTCTCGCTCGCTCGCTCGTCCACCTCGCCACACTCCGGCTTTAACTTCTGGACATTTGTCAGCTGTGCAGTGCCACACACTCGCATCTTTCACCGCCGCCATTACTGAACTACAACTCAAACTAGCGCACGACATCAACGTCATCGCTCTCAGCCACTCCCTCTGTTCGCTGATTGGACCGGTAAAAAATTGTTCGGGAGAAAACCTAAGCACATACAGCAGTCCCAGACGGAGTACTGAAGGAAAATGAAAATTGAGTGGAAGTACGTAGGAGGGCGGAGCCAGGCTAGGCAAAAGGAGTCCCAACTAAGTATTGAGTGCTGTACATGCTCATACTTTTCAGTTGGCCAAGATTTCTAAAAATCCTTTCTTTGTATTGGTCGTAAGTAAAATTCTAATTTTCTGAGGTAATGAATTTGGAATTTTTCTTAGTTGTCAGTTATAATCATCAAAATTAAAAGAAATAAGCATTTGAAATATATCAGTCTGTGTGTAATGAATGAATATAATATACAAGTTTCACTTTTTGAATGGAATTAGTGAAATAAATCAACTTGTTGATGATATTCTAATTATATGACCAGCACCTGTATGTGAATTGGGATGCAGCAGGGGCTTCATCTGACAGACTGGGAAGAGACGAGCTGCAACATTGGAGAATATGAGGAAAATAACATTCAAGAATGAAAACCTGCTAGAGCCCAAAAACAACATCAAGACTTTGTAAAAGGGCATAATATGGCCTTTATAATACATTGAAAGGGAGACAGTAATGTAGACTGCAACAATGCATGTGCCACAGAGGTGTGTTTATTTTAAACTCCGCCAGCTGTCATTCAAGCACTGTTTGTTTGCAATTTTCCTTTTGGCAATATCAGGCAAACTGCAGACCCCTCCGCTCTGGGCCCCTGACTGTCAGAGGCCCCGCAGCCGCTCTAGTCCGGGTCATAATCCATGCATTGGGTTCTGGTTGATGGAGCTGTGGTATGCATTGCATTGATGCAGTCTAAGCATGACCTTTCACATAGATCTACATTTATAGCAGGGTATTGTTAGCTTTCTGGAGGCAGTTTTGACTTTTTTAACCTCTTCAAGACGGCATATTTTGTTTTTGAAGGCTTTTAGATTGTGATAAGAGTATAGTTTCAGGAAAGCATCTCTTTTTTTGACAGCGCTTTTAAGATAAATCCTCATATGCAGCCACTCCTGAATGCAGAAATATTCTGATTTTAGATTAAGATACAACATATGATGGATTGCAGTGTGCATTTCTTACTTTAGCTGTACCTCTCTTGAATTAGAAACCAAATTCTGTTAGTGGAAGGGGAGAGAATATACAGTTTGTGGTATAAAAACCATTACGCCTATGGACAGTCCCCACAAAGATAATGAACCAGACATGTGTGTGTGTGTGTGTGTGTGTGTGTGTGTGTGTGTGTGTGTGTGTGTGTGTGTGTGTGTGTGTGTGTGTGTGTGTGTGTGTGTGTGTGTGTGTGTGTGTGTGTGTGTGTGTGTGTGTGTGTGTGTGTGTGTGTGTGTGTGTGTCTGTTACAAGTGATTTAGGATTCTTGTAGTCAATAAGAGCCTTTAATAGAGTTGTGGCAAAGCTGCTCTTAGTCACCTCTGACAGCCCTTACAAAGCCTTTGTTTCCCACACATAGAAGAGACCGGGGTTAGTTGTATTTCTATATATTTCTGAGGTTAGGTTTAAGTCTGTATAAACACACATCTGGAGTGCAAAAACGCTACTGAACATTTACACCATTATTTCCCAGAAAACAAGATGACCTTTTATAACAATAGGCTTTTTAGCCAAAGGTAAACTGTAAACAATTCATGAAAAAGTAAAAATGTACATGGTAACATACAAAAATATATCCTTTTTGTCAACAGAAATGGAAAATCTGTTAAAATTACAACATATAAAAAAATGTGACAACTTGCCCCGAACCTCCAACCTCTGACCTGAAAACACAATTGTGTTCACCTGTTCAATTTTACACATTTACTCATTTAAGGCAGTTTTGAATCAACACACAAAGTGTAATTGGCCTTTTGCTCACAATGTCACAGTTACTGAGATATAGCCCTTGTGACAACTAGCCCCGGTCTCCTATAATAGCAATATTTTCTAAAAGTGAGTTTTAATACAATTACCACAGAATTATCCAGAAAATAAACGACATATAAAGTACCATCATTTCCACCTTTTACTAATGAGTCAAATCAATTATCAAGTACTTCCATTTAGTAAACACCACACCAGCAAAAAAAATGTAAATAAAAATCCCCAGAATTATTGATTCATAAATTCTGTCATTTGATGGTTATACTATTATGTATATAGAATTTTGAGTCCAAGCTGTATGGAAAATATACAGTACAATATAATATTTAATGTCATTTTTTTTTACATTTATACATTGTATGTATTTACAGGGAGTTTTGAGACTGTGGTAGCATGTACGCCAAATATTTCTCATTTAATATATACAAACAATATGTACATCAGTGGCTCCCAGAATTATTTGAACACTAGAGACGCACTTAAAATGTCTGAATGTCATTGCATTATCGGAAACGATTATACCAGATGGCATATTTGAAAGAAATACAGCTTTGTTTGGTGTTAAAATAAAAAAATAAAAAAAGATTGATATACTGAATGAGAGTATATCAGACTTTATACTTCACCAAAACAGCAGTTTATTAAAAGACATTGTTTCTTCAGCTATGGGCACTTTTAGACGAACATTCCTCACACTCTTTAGTTTAGTGTGCTAACAGAGAACATACTGTATATGATTCACATATGAACCATATTTTTCTGAAACAACAAATGTTTAATACACTTATATTTAAATACTGGGTTAAAAACAACCCAAGTTGGATTGAAAATGGACTAACCCAGCAATTGGGTTGTGTTAACCCAGCGGTTGGGTTAAATGTTTGCTTAAAACAACCCAATTGCTGGGTTAGTCCATTTTCAACCCAGCTTTTTAATAGCATTCTGTGGTAGATATTACATTTTAAACAGTTTTGGAATAAATTGGCCAACTCTTTAGTGTGTGAAAATTGATCATCATAATTTAAATTAATTACAGCTTTTTTTTTTCAAGATTTACACATTTCAGTTAATAGTAAAATTCCATTTATATTATGAATTAAGAATTTTAAATTAGTAAATGCACCGTAAAAAAAAAAAAAAAAAAAAAAAAAAAAAAAAGATATATTTCTTCAAAATTTTAAGGCAACCAGGTAACTTACTTTATATATATATATATATTTAAAAAGTAAGTTACCTGGTTGCCTTAAAATTTTGAGTTCATTGAAATAAAAAAATTGAATTAATAAAATGAACATTTGAGAATCGACATCACCCTTTATTCAAATATTAATAAAAGATTTTGTAAGCATATTGCGTAACTGTGTGTTTTATTTGTAAAAATGCAGTGAAACATGCCAAATTGTGCTATTTTCATGATTTATCACAACATTTTTTTAAACTTTATGTGGTTCAGATACAACAATATTTTGAGTTTCTATTTATTAAACCATTTTCCTTCATTGTATTAACTCACATTTTTAATTTCAATGAACTTAAAATGTTAAGGCAACCAGGTTACTTACTTTTTTAAGTTAAACCAGCAATATTTGTTTACAGTGTGACTAACGTGTAATACAATATTTAGTATAAATCTTAATGGAACAAAGGATTGGACCATTTAGTTTATGTGATTCATATTCATAAAAAAAATGAAAATGTATTCAATTGAAGTTTATTATTAATACAACGTGTTTTATGAAGCTGCTCAATTCATAATATGAATAATAGGTAAGGATTATTCAAATCAATGGCATTTTACTATTAATTTAAATGCAAATTTAAGGAAAAAAGGCTTACATATTTTCGAGTTATTTCGCTATTTGTTAGCTAAATAAGAATGCAATATTTTATATTATGTTATGTAATATTTAACATGCATTTAAAAAACAGCAAAAAAAAATCCAAGACTGTGTTATAACGAGTGCCCATGTTTGAAGAAACTCTTGCAAATGCAGGAAAAGCCCATCATTAGTTTGCAGATTGCGCTTGGTTTTCTTTCATTCATTTCAGTCGCGTCCTATGCGAGTCTCTCAGGAGCGTTGCGTTGTCAAGCAAACGATTTTCTTAAAAGCCTTTCTGAAGTCCCTGTTGAAAATCGTGTAAATGATGGGATTCACCGAGCTGTTGCAGTATCCAATCCAGAAGAAGAGCTTGAAAAGTGCTTCGGGCGGCACGCAGCTCTCCCTGCAGATGGCCTGGAGACTGTAGGTGAAGAAGAAAGGGAACCAGCAGAGGACAAACACCCCCATGACCACAGCCAGAACGAAGGTGAAGCGTTTCTCGCGCATCTGAGCCACTTTGGTTTTGGACACCGCCGCGAGCTGTTTGCTGCTCTGCTCCTGATTGGAGGCCCAGGAGACCCGGCTGGTCCTCTGCGCGCAGCAGCGCGCGCCGTCCACCCGCCTGCGCTTGGAGAAGCGCGAGCTCTTGGGTTTGCTGTCTGACGTCGCGCTCTCCTCGAGGTCGATATCATCCAGCTCCTCCTGTCCCTGGTTGCTCTCCGAGCTGTTGCTGCTCGGAGACTCCTTCTCAAACTTAGCTTTCCTCACGAAGCACGTCTCGGACTGGGAAGGCTGCTTCTCCAGACCGTTCTTGGCCACGAATACAGTGGATGAGCGCTGTTTGGCGACGCGGTAGATCTTACAGTACACCGTGATCATGATGAACCCCGGCGCGAAAAACGACACTACGCACGAGGAGAGGATGTACCAGGTCTCGTCGTTTATTAAACACTCCGTCTCGTTGTGTTTGGTCATGATGAGGGGTGGGAATGAGATGACGGCTGATATGACCCACACCACCGCGATCATGGACTTGATGCGCTTTGGCGTTCTCTTCAAGTTGTAGCTCACCGCCTTGGTGACGGACCAGTACCTATCCAAGCTGATGGCGCACAGGTGCACGATGGACGACGTGCAGAACAGAACATCCAGAGCCAGGTAAAACGCGCACCAGGTACTGCCGAAGTACCAGTATCCCATGATCTCGTTGGCGAGTGAGAACGGGATCACTAGCGTGGCCACGAGGATGTCCGCGAACGCGAGGGACACGAGGAAGAGGTTCTGTGGCGCGCGGAGCGCGCGGCTGGTCAGAACCGCCACTATGACCAGAACGTTCCCAACGATGGTGAGCAGGATAATGATGGAGACCACGAGGATAATGAACGCGGCGGCCGGGTCCGCGTACGGCCATGGTCTTGAGGTGATGTTGATGCTGGCGTCCTCCTCCGTTGCATTGGAATGAGTTACATCCATGCTGAGTCCATGTTCCTGACAGTCAGGTTAGTGTTTCCAGTTAGGTGGTGTCACCAATGCATTGATATAATGACACAAGAAAAACTTGAGCTGTCAGTGCGCTCTGCTGCCGCGATCGTCTCATGCTTGCGAGATAAACGCTGTTCATCGCGCACGCAAAGACTCCGATCCGAACAAATGGACGCTCGAAAAAGAATTCCAGAGCAGCTGCGCGTTCTGTCAGACGCGCTCCAGAGAGACGCACGCGAGTTCTCCACACGCGCTCCAGACTGGACTGAGTGTTGAGATGTGTGAGCTCGAGATGGAGCTAATCACATGACGTCATGCAGGAGGCCAACCCATCGTTAAACACACACACACACACACACACGACTACACACATACATCTCTGGTTCACTATCTGTTGTGGGGGCTCTCCAAAATGGACGTAATGGTTTTTATCCTGTACAAACTGTATATTTTCTCCCCTTACACTAACACTACCCCCAAACCATCTCTCTCTCACACACACACACACACACACACACACACACACACACACACACACACACACACACACACACACACACACACACACACACACACACACACACACACACACACACACACACACACACACACACACACACACGACTACACACATACATGTCTGGTTCACTATCTTTGTGGGGACTGTCCATAGGCGTAATGGTTGTTGTTCTACAAACTGTATATTCTCTCCCCTTACACTAACACTACCCCTAAACACACACACACACACACGTCTACACACATACACGTCTGGTTCATCTTTGTGGGGACTCTCCATAGACGTAATGGTATATTTTCTCCCCTTACACTAACACTACCCCCAAACATCACACACACACACACACACACACGACTACAGATATACATGTCTGCTCTCTCTCTCTCTCTCTCTCTCTCTCTCTCTCTCTCTCTATATATATATATATATATATATATATATATATACAGTGAGGAAAATAAGTATTTGAACACCCTGCTATTTTGCAAGTTCTCCCACTTAGAAATCATGGAGGGGTCTGAAATTGTCATCGTAGGTGCATGTCCACTGTGAGAGACATAATCTAAAAAAAAAAAAATCCAGAAATCACAATGAATGATTTTTTAACTATTTATTTGTATGATACAGCTGCAAATAAGTATTTGAACACCTGAGAAAATCAATGTTAATATTTGGTACAGTAGCCTTTGTTTGCAATTACAGAGGTCAAACGTTTCCTGTAGTTTTTCACCAGGTTTGCACACACTGCAGGAGGGATTTTGGCCCACTCCTCCACACAGATCTTCTCTAGATCAGTCAGGTTTCTGGCCTGTCGCTGAGAAACACAGAGTTTGAGCTCCCTCCAAAGATTCTCTATTGGGTTTAGGTCTGGAGACTGGCTAGGCCACGCCAGAACCTTGATATGCTTCTTACAGAGCCACTCCTTGGTTATCCTGGCTGTGTGCTTCGGGTCATTGTCATGTTGGAAGACCCAGCCTCGACCCATCTTCAATGCTCTAACTGAGGGAAGGAGGTTGTTCCCCAAAATCTCGCAATACATGGCCCCGGTCATCCTCTCCTTAATACAGTGCAGTCGCCCTGTCCCATGTGCAGAAAAACACCCCCAAAGCATGATGCTACCACCCCCATGCTTCACAGTAGGGATGGTGTTCTTGGGATGGTACTCATCATTCTTCTTCCTCCAAACAAGTTTAGTGGAATTATGACCAAAAAGTTCTATTTTGGTCTCATCTGACCACATGACTTTCTCCCATGACTCCTCTGGATCATCCAAATGGTCATTGGCAAACTTAAGTTGGGCCTTGACATGTGCTGTTTTAAACCGGGGAACCTTCCGTGCCATGCATGATTTCAAACCATGACGTTTTAGTGTATTACCAACAGTAACCTTGGAAACGATGGTCCCAGCTCTTTTCAGGTCATTGACCAGCTCCTCCCGTGTAGTTCTGGGCTGATTTCTCACCTTTCTTAGGATCATTGAGACCCCACGAGGTGAGATCTTGCATGGAGCCCCAGTCCGAGGGAGATTGACAGTCATGTTTAGCTTCTTCCATTTTCTAATGATTGCTCCAACAGCGGACCTTTTTTCATCAAGCTGCTTGGCAATTTCCCCGTAGCCCTTTCCAGCCTTGTGGAGGTGTACAATTTTGTCTGTAGTGTCCTTGGACAGCTCTTTGGTCTTGGCCATGTTAGTAGTTGGATTCTTACTGATTGTATGGGGTGGACAGGTGTCTTTATGCAGCTAACGACCTCAAACAGGTGCATCTAATTTAGGATAATAAATGGAGTGGAGGTGGACATTTTAAAGGCAGACTAACAGGTCTTTGAGGGTCAGAATTCTAGCTGATAGACAGGTGTTCAAATACTTATTTGCAGCTGTATCATACAAATATATAGTTAAACATCATACATTGTGATTTCTGGATTTGTTTTTTAGATTATGTCTCTCACAGTGGACATGCACCTACGATGACAATTTCAGACCCCTCCATGATTTCCAAGTGGGAGAACTTGCAAAATAGCAGGGTGTTCAAATACTTATTTTCCTCACTGTATATATACAGTATGTGTGTGTGTGTGTGTGTGTGTGTGTACGTGTGTTTATTTATTTCATTATTAATGACAGAACAAATATAAATACAATACAGTAATACAGAGTAATAAACAGCAATAGGTACGGAAAAGAGCAGCATCAACAGCCAGAGGGTAAGAAGATAAAATAAATAAATAGTGATATCAGAAGTAAACAGAGTGCAAACAGTAACAAAACAATGTTGAAATTTGTTAAGAAATGTACGCATTAAAATGTGTTCACGTTGTTCTATACCGCTGGGGACTTCAACCCGAATGACTGATGGACTCGTGTCACTGTGGGGATATAAATTGAGAATTGTAAAAAATGTCTGTAGTTTTGTGTGATGGGTTTAGGGGTAGGGTTAGTGTGTGTGTGTGTGTGTGTGTATGTGTGTGTGTGTGTGTGTGTGTGTGTGTGTGAGAGAGAGAGAGACAGAGAGAGAGAGAGAGAGAGAGAGAGAGAGAGAGAGAGAGAGAGAGAGAGAGAGAGAGAGAGAGAGAGAGGGGAACAAACATAATGTTTGACAAAGTTTTTCTTGTAGTTTCTCAGCATCAGTCGTAACCTCATCCTCGGCTCTGTTGTGTTAGATAGTCTCATGTGATTTTTATGTTTGTTTGAGTTTTGATTTCTGGGTCATTTTATGGAAAATGTATCCATTTGTGTGTAAAAATTATTTTAGCGTAGATGTAGCTTTTATAGACAGCACAAAAGTCTAGTGCTTTTGTTAGATTTTTCCATTTTTCTCTTTCATCAAAAGGAAGACTTATTTTCTGATAAAAGCAAAATGCGACGTATTGTTAAAAATACATTAGGCTGTAACTCAACCCAGTTGCAGTTTTATTCAAGTAACAAGCTTTTCCAAGTAGATATTAGAAATATCAGTAGAAATATAGAAATATCACAGAAGCACTAAGAAGTTGCATGACTTTGAGCACACAATTTGTAATGTCAAATTAAACTTTCCGAAGGCAAATGTATGCTTTATTGTTTATTAAATGTATTCATTTAGCTTAAGATGGCAGTGAGATACATTAAAATACTTTAAAACATACCATATCAAACTAAGAAAAAGCACGTTTCTAAAAATGATATTGACTGGCCTTTAAAATCAGGCCACAGTTCTGCTGAGCTCAGATATTGTTTGACCTGAATAGAAAATACATTTGTCCTGGTTATGAACATAATGGACAGTTTTGAATTAAAGCATTGAGTATTTAAACAATACATATGTGTTTTCAATGTACCATCATCTGTGCTTCATTTTATTTTCACAATGCTTACATAAATGTGTTACTCAGGTTTTTTTCCCATTTAAATATTGATGCTCTCCTTGACATTATGTATAAATGACTCTTTTCAGAAATATCAAAATCTGCGGCATAATCAGAAACATTTGCATTTTAAAAAGCAAACATCCAGTAGATGTGTGAGTCTCACAAAACCTGCAAAAGAAAGACATACGAAATAATCACAAAAAAGACAATGAAGCCAGGTTTTAGGATGGGATGTTGTGCATTGTGACGTGTTCCCTTTCGAATAGGAACTTGCGCTGCGTCCTCTGTTTCCCCTTTTCCAGCGAGGCAGTGCTGGTGCTGGTGCTGGTTTGGAGCCAGAGCTTAGTTTCAAATCGGATCTTTGTCTTTCCACACCCAAAGCACCAGCTCCGAACCAGGAAAAGTGGTTCTTAAGTACCACCAAAACATTGCTGGTCTAGAAGTAAGAACCGCTTGTGTCAGGGGCTGGGGTTACTGTGACCAACAAGACCAACACAAACTTGAGATCTGCCATTTTTCAAATAGCAGCTAATGGAGCTAATAGCTGCTCGATTGTAATCTCCATCTATACAAATTACGGTGAACTGCATGAATGCGTTTGATTCGCTGTGTTTTGATGCCGATGTAGGATCGTAAAGCCATGAGCATCAATAGTAACGCAACATTCGCCATTGTTGATGGAAGGCTTGTTCGAGATGCATTGGTGCTGTGCAGACCGATCGCCGTGTGACAACAAAGTACAGCGAGAGCACACGACTCCTTATGCTTTTGAATCGCTCATGTGGTGTTTTGATATCATACGCTGATCGTCTGCGCACCGCCGATGCATCTCGAACAAGCCTAGTGTGTTTGTGTTTCGCGCTGCCGCGCTAGCGTTGCTGAGAAAGATGAGACGTATACACTCACCTAAAGGATTATTAGGAACACCATACTAATACTGTGTTTGACCCCCTTTCGCCTTCAGAACTGCCTTAATTCTACATGCCATTGATTCAACAAGGTGCTGAAAGCATTCTTTAGAAATGTTGGCCCATATTGATAGGATAGCATCTTGCAGTTGATGGAGATTTGTGGGATGCACATCCAGGGCACGAAGCTCCCGTTCCACCACATCCCAAAGATGCTCTATTGGGTTGAGATCTGGGGACTGTGGGGGCCATTTTAGTACAGTGAACTCATTATCATGTTCAAGAAAACAATTTGAAATGATTGGAGCTTTGTGCCATGGTGCATTATCCTGCTGGAAGTAGCCATCAGAGGATGGGTACATGGTGGTCATAAAGGGATGGACATGGTCAGAAACAATGCTCAGGTAGGCCGTGGCATTTAAACCATGCCCAATTGGCACTAAGGAGCCTAAAGTGTGCCAAGAAAACATCCCCCACACCATTACACCACCACCAGCAGCCTGCACAGTGGTAACAAGGCATGATGGATCCATGTTCTCATTCTGTTTACGCCAAATTCTGACTCTACCATCTGAATGTCTCAACAGAAATCGAGACTCATCAGACCAGGCAACATTTTTCCAGTCTTCAACTGTCCAATTTTGGTGAGCTCGTGCAAATTGTAGCCTCTTTTTCCTATTTGTAGTGGAGATGAGTGGTACCCGGTGGGGTCTTCTGCTGTTGTAGCCCATCCGCCTCAAGGTTGTGCGTGTTGTGGCTTCACAAATGCTTTGCTGCATACCTCGGTTGTAACGAGTGGTTATTTCAGTCAAAGTTGCTCTTCTATCAGCTTGAATCAGTCGGCCCATTCTCCTCTGACCTCTAGCATCAACAAGGCATTTTGGCCCACAGGACTGCCGCATACTGGATGTTTTTCCCTTTTCACACCATTCTTTGTAAACTCTAGAAATGGCTGTTCGTGAAAATCCCAGTAACTGAGCAGATTGTGAAATACTCAGACCGGCCCATCTGGCACCAACAACCATGCCACGCTCAAAATTGCTTAAATCCCCTTTCTTTCCCATTCTGACATTCAGTTTGGAGTTCAGGAGATTGTCTTGACCAGGACCACACCCCTAAATGCATTGAAGCAACTGCCATGTGATTGGTTGATTAGATAATTGCATTAATGAGAAATTGAACAGGTGTTCCTAATAATCCTTTAGGTGAGTGTACAGTGACGTAAGACTGGCTCTGTGGCGGCTCTCTAGCCCGTGGAAAGGCAAACTGTTTTTTAGAAGGCTCGTCAGTCGAGCCAACTCCGAACTGGCACTAGCACTGGCTCTGAACTAGCACCCGGTTCATGCTGGTGGAAAAGGGATATAAAAGGCGCTATGGGCAGGGCTGGATTAACATAATGGCTAGGTGGGGCTGAAGCCCCAGGGCCTGAGCATTGGCCGAGGAAATTATTGACAGTCGAGCGGGAGCACCTAAACCTTTCCTGGTGGGCTGCTCGCCAAACCCCAACACGCCCTCACATATTAAGCGCTGTTATTTACTGGAGTGCTGCGAGTGCATGGGAACATCAAAAGCCAGGTGAAGAAATGGCGCTACCTGATTAAACCGCGCGCGCATCCAGCAGTCGAGAGCAGCTGAATCATCTCACGCACAGCGCTGACCAACTCGTTTGACGCTTTCGCCGCTCTATTGAAGTGATAACGAGCGGCAGGCAGTCGCTTTACCCATTTGAATTTAATACAAGCGCAACATCATGTGTACAGTAAAGGCTCTGTGGCGAAACTAGCTGAACCAGACTGAACCGCTCCGACCATGTAAACTGAAGTGTTGAGGTAAACTATAGGCTGCCTACACGACTGTAATCATGGCCGTAGTCAGCTATGAGGTCACCGATGATGTACATAATAAATGTTGTGAAATAATTGACCAATAGAGTATTAACACTACTTTAGTGCTGCAAGGATATCTTCTTATCTGAGCTGCCCTGCCTGCGGTCTGTCACCGCTCATCAATGTCAAAATAATATTTGAGATGACCAATCAATATTAATTATTGCAGTAAACAGTGCGAGATGTAAGTAGCTAAACTAAACATTTCATATTTGACAGCTGTTTTAGGATAGAAATGTTAAACAATGAAAAGACTATCAGCCAGAGCTCAGCTTTAGGAGGGGAAGAGACAGGGCAAGAGAAGGAGACTGAGAGAAAAAGAAAGAGTGAAAGAGTGATGGAAATGAGGAGAGAGCAGGTATGACAGATGATCTACTGCCCACTAACAAGGTTTTGAAAGCTATTTATTATTTATTTTGTTTAGCCTTCAAACATCTTAAAATGCACTTATATAGATCAGAGAATTCTACATTTTCTTGGGGGACCATGCCCCTCAAACCCCCCAAAATACCTCAAATTTGGGACCTCACAGGTTATAAAACTCCTTAAGGCAGTTCATGCTCAAAAGTTGTTGTTGTTTCTGGAAACCTGTTTGCTTTGACCTCATATCTGGAGTTGATGCATTTATGCTGTTAATGTGTTGCAGCCTGGAATATTTATATATAGGCCTACTTAATATTAAAATTGAATATTCAGACAGTATATACTCATTGTATCTTTGTGCTTTGAAGATTTTGTTTAAAAAAATACTAATTATTTCTGTGGTAGAAAACATTGTGGCACCAAGATCAGCTACTATGGGGGCCCTTGGGTTTGTTATAGCCCCAGGGCCCAACGTGTTCTTAATCCGGGCCTGGCTATGGGGAATGCCTTTGGCGTGACCAGTGTCTGAAGTGGAAATCTAAACACGGCAATGAACCTGACGTGTCCACATGTCATGGATGGAGGACCCAAGGTTTCCCAGCAGAACATTGCCCAAAGCATCACTGCCTCTGCCGACTTGCCTTCTTCCCATAGTGCACCTGGTGCCATGTGTTCCCCAGGTAAGCCACGCACACACACCCGGCCATCCACATGATGTAAAAGAACACGTGATTCATCAGACCAGGCCACCTTCTTCCATTGCTCCGTGGTCCAGTTCTGATGCTCACGTGCCACTGTTGGTGCTTTGGGCGGTGGACAGGGGTCAGCATGGGCACCCTGACTGGTCAGCGGCTACGACAAAATGTTCACTTGCTGCCTAATATATCCCACCCACTAACAGGTGATGAAGAGATCATCAGTGTTATTCACTTCACCTGTCATAATGTTATGCCTGATCGATATATATATCTATATATATATATATATATATATATATATATATATATATATATATATATATATATACACAAATTATTATATATTTTATACTTTTTTATATTTTATTATTTATAATTTATAAAAATTATTTAACTAAAACTAAATAAATATATATAGACACATTTTTTTTAATGGGAACTGGACTTTCATGGACACTCATCCAGATCATCATTTCAGACGCATCTAGCTCTGATATCTCTCATCATGATATTTCAGAGCCTTTTCTTTCATTTTGATTTTTATGCCTTCTTTTCAGTGAAAAAAAAAATCTAATTATGCAGTGCACGAGGCGAGCCAATTAGTGTGTGTGGTCTGAAGACTAAAATGAACCAGCAGCCGAGTGTCACGACCGGAATCAAATGTCGCCGCTCTTTTCAAAGCTGCTCAAAAGCTTCTTATCTGCCGAAGAGTCTTCCAGATCTTTGAGAATTCCTCTAAATTCCCCAGCTGTGTCTATGGCGTCTAGACACTGACTTAAAAAACCCTTAGATGTAATACCTTCTGCACATCCTCCTGGAACAAATGTGCTTTGGAGGGCTTTCATATGTGTGTGCTGTGAGGCAGAGCGTGCCACAGAGGTGGATCTGTGTATGGCGGGAAACAACTGCCAACGCTGTCATTATTTGCAAGATTCGGCCAAAGAGCAGGGCTGACTGCTGTGTGTGTGTGTGTGTGAGTGTCCAACCAATTTCAGGGTGTGAGGGAGAGATGTGGCATCTTTCTTTCACTCAGCCAAGCAAACAGCAGGATTGGTTTCCTGCTTCATGGTGTTGATTTGGTAAAGAGAATTTGAGCACAATGATGAGTGAGTAAGTGAGACTTTTAGATGACAAACTGGGACAAAAGCAAGCTTAGCTTTGTCCATATTTCATCGCCAACATCTGGACTCTATCTTTGCATTAAAGGTGCCCTAGAATTAAAAACTGAATTAACCTTGGCATAGTTCAGTAACAAGAGTTCAGTACATGGACATCACATACAGTGAGTCTCAAACACCATTGCTTCCTCCTTCATTTGTAAATCTCGTTTGTGAAAAACACCACAGAAAAATAGGCGAATCTCAACGTAACACCGAGTGTGACACAACAGTCGGGATCATTAATATGTACGCCCCCAACATTTGCATATGCCAGCACATGTTGAAGGCCAGGCGGAAACTGCACAGCCGGAATCATCTGGAGTTCTGCAGGTATTGTGAATAAACAAGCGTGACGCTAGGATGGCGGAAATGGCAGATCATGGAAATAAATGTTCTGTTCCAGGCTGTGCAGTGGACGTGAGGACTTTTCATACCCTTCCCACAGAACAAAACTGTCAACAGGCATGGCTGATGTTTATCTATAACCGGATACCACAACAATTTAATTCAAAGTTGTTTGTTTGCTCGGCCCATTTCACCGCGGACAGTTTTTCTAACCTGGGACAATATCAAACGGGCTTCGCTCAGCGTCTGATACTGCAGAAGCGGCAATGCCAACTATATTCCCACAAGCAGTAAGTAGTGATTTTATCCACTTATTGACTGTCTAAACCATTTCTGATTAAATTGAAAGTTTCTTAGTGAGACAACATTAACAATAATATCCCATGTTGTCTAGATCCAACACAAGATGCTAGTACAGTAACAATAAAAACTCCAAGTAGCATACATAACAGTATGTCAAATGTCAAAGGTTAATATTATTTCCTGCCAGTGTTGTCATATAAATCTACAAAATACAACCATAGATACATATGGCAATCCCTTTTGTCGGATAGAATTATAATTTAGCCTATATTTCATCATCAACACATAACTCAGGAGCTAACTACGTTAGTTTAGACGCTTATCCTTCTAGCTATCGTCACCTTCTCCACCACTTACATTGAAACATTCAGGGCCGGCCCTGACAATTTTGCTGCCCTAGGCAAGATTTTACTTGGTGGCCCTTGTATGAAGGTTTAGCACTACATGTTTTCAGTCTAAGTTGCGGAAACACTGGTACTGTTTCATTTTTTCATTTCATTTTTTTCAGTTTTTTTAATTTTTATTGTTTTATATGATGTCCAGTCCATTCTACCCCGTCATTATGTTCATGATATTATTATTATTAATTTTTTTTAAAAGGCTGATGATAGTTAAACTATACAAAAATAGCACCTACACCACATTACAGCCTAAACACAAATAACAAGTAATTGCATCTTGCATTCATGCACAAACTATTGAGAACTAGCAAAAGTGTTTGTTTTCCAGTAGATGGCAGCAAACTTCCACTAATATGCACATTCATGTTTTCACCATGAATTAAACTGAGAAATTTAGATATTTAATTGAAATTTACATAAAATGTTGCTATTTTAAATAAACCTGTATATATAATATATCATATCATGTAATATATAAATATCATTACTAATTTCGGCAAATACATTTTAAAATGTCCATATGTCCCCTTAAAACTGCACAACTGTAGAGTAAAAACATTAGGCTATTAAAAAAGTGATATTACATGCGTTTAAAAAAACTGATTTGATTCTTTTTGACAAAATCCACTGTCTGTGGCCACTGGAGAACCCAGAACAGCTGCTTGCATATAGTTTAAGGTCAAACTGGAATTAATTAGCGTACATTAGTATTTTACTACTATGCAAATAAATAAACTGTTCATTCATTACACCACTTTACCTCTGTCTTTAGTTTACACTGCAAAAAATGCTCTTCTTATTAAGTCATTTTTTCTTGTGTCCAGTCCAAACATCAAAAAATTCTTAAATCAAGATGTATTTACTAGTAAAATGACATTAGATAATTTTTTCCTTGTTTTCTGGGGGGAAAAATCAAAATGAAGTGGGTTTTAGCTTAAAACTAGCACAATTATCTGCCAAATGGGGTGAGAAAAATGATCTTATTTCTGTTTGGGACAGAAACAAGAAACAAGATTTCAATCAGAAACAAGATTATTTTTCTCACCCCATTGGCAGATAATTTAGCTTGTTTTAAGCATAAACTCACTTAAGAAAAAATATAATTTTACTTATCTAGTAAATGCATCTTGGTTTAAGAATTTTTAGATATTTAGACTAGAAACAAGACAAAAATTCTAAATAAGAAGAGCATTTGTGCAGTGTTTCCCTTATCTTGCCTGCATCAGAGGGCTTCTGTTTTTTATGACACTACAATTCGGCCATCCGTCATAAATGATCAGGCAACTTTCACCGTGTCTACACCTGGAGCGAGCGGCCAAGCACCCTAAAAAATGAAAGCAATCCTGTCTACGTTAGATGCGGCGAGATGTGACGCGACACAACAAATTCCCAACGTTAAACTGATCGCGCGTTATATTTCTGACGCACTTCAAGCTCGGCGGGGGAGATCGATGAGGCGGACCGGGAAGATGCAGGGGGACTTAGTTAAGTTTTTTTGCGCTTTATTTGGTAATATTTCAAATTAATATGAATAAAATAGTGTCAGTAATACATTTTGGTGCCCCTATGGATGAGTGGCGCCCCTAGCATTTGCGTATTCCGCCTATGCCACGGGCCGGCCCTGGAAACAATAGTCATTTGACAAGGCATCTAGTCAATTTATTTAAAAAAACCTTTACTGACTGTACAAACAACATATTTACACTCTACCCAGTTCGCTGTTTAGAGTTCGTGACTCAAAGTGAAGAAGCTATCATTGTAAAATCATACGGGATATGCATTACAATAGTTAAAATATTTTCACAATGCTAAAAACAGAGTTATGCGTTAACGTGTAAAGTTAATGTTATATGCTAGTTCACATGTAGGCTGAAGATACTGACGTTACGTTTTGCAGGTTCTTACTGAAAATAAAGAGTAAACTTACCACTCGGAAGCGTCTATTTCCAATCTCAAAACAATTGGTTGTTCCTCAAAATCTGCATCTTTGTCAGAAACAGGATCAAACATATAAGGTTGGATGCATAATCTCTCAATTTTCATGACGGACAGTATAGATGTGTTTCTGTCACTAAAGCTACTGAAATTAACCGCTCAGTGAAACAGCCAATCAGAGCAGAACTATACATTAATATTCATGACCCTTCCAAATAAGGCAAAAACAGACATTCTAGGGACAGTTTCTAGGGTTGTAAATGGACCTGTAAAACCGTATCTGGACAATTTTTGCCCTTAAATAAGTCCCATACCCTCTATGTAGAACAATTTAAAATATTGTTTCAGCTCATTCTAGGGCTGTCATGTGTCAGGTTCTTTCTCTTTGCTTCTCACTGTCCTTTTCTTCGCTCGCTCTCCTTCCTGATTGTTTCACACACACACACACACACACACACACACACACACACACACACACACACACACACACACACACACACACACACACACACACACACACACACACACACACACACACACACACACACACACACACACACACACACACACACACACACACACACACACACACTTTCTCACTCGCTCGTTAGGCTCATCTTCTCTCTGTCTACCTGCACCTGTTAGTCATCTCAATCAGCGTCTCGCTGCCTTGCGATGACACCTGTTCCCACTTTTGTTTGAGTGCTTACCCTTTATCTAGTGTTTGTTCTTACTGCCTCTTGTTGGATCATTGTTTCATGTCATGCGTTACGACTGCTGCTTTCTTCATGTCTGATTTGCTTTGGAAGTGCTCACCTGGTCTTGTTTGTCTGATACAGCCTTGCGCCTAAGTTTAGTCTGAGTTCTGCATTTGCTGCAAGAGTCCCTTCGCGGTCCTCTGTTCCTGACTGTGATTTATTCTCAAGAACTGCCTCCACCTCTACTGGTGTCCCGATCTCTCTCCTCTTCGAGACAGGATCATCTCAGCTGCCTTCTCAGTTTGTTTTACCAGTTCTGTGTGCCTTAACGACAGACTGCCTTGTTTATATTCTCATTAAAGACTGTTGTTATCCTGTCAACCTCTGCTTTTGGATCCATTCTTTATTGACTCTGACAGGGCACCTTTAATACGTTTTCTTTTGTTTCCGTTTTCCTGTCATTAGGTCTAAATTATGTAGGACTGTATTCAGGATAGGATAATACAATGCAACTAAACATATAATTGTGTATCGTTAGGATAAAAAAAAAAAGACTTTTAGGAACATATTTTTAGGCAGTTCATTTTCAAAATCGGTGGTGTTGCATTGGCATTGAGTTACTGTATTTACTGTCGGACAGATTTTAGAATGGATGCAACAGCTGCCTAAAACAATAGCTTTTTGACTATTGAGTAACATTAATAAAGCTGGGAGAGAGGCTCAAAATGTCCATCAGAATGTGGACATTAATAAAGGGGGTAGCGCATTCTGGCTGGCTCAAAAAGAAAAAAAAAGAAAAAACATGAAATGTCACGAACAGGTAAACTCACTAGTCGCTTTCACAGCCTCATTGTGTTTATAATCGAAGTATTCTAACTCAAAGTTTCAGGGGAAATGTTTTAAAAAGCACTTATGCCAGATTTGTTTCAGTACTGCTTCAATGCATTTGCAGTCTTTCCAGGATTATGTTCTGAGCTCTCTGTGGACATGCTGTTCCTGTTGTTTCTGCTTCTTTCGTTGTTTATCTCAGCCCACTGGTGGATACACATGCACTTCTGACAGGAGGTGGGTGTAAGCATTCGCTACTTCCCCCGTTCATCCACACCTTCCCCTTCCCTCATCAGAGCTCAGACTAGCCGAGGTCACAAACTCTCTCTGGAACAGCTTCCCAACTCCAAAACACGAAACAATGCGTAACTTCCTGACTGACACCGCATTTCTTCCTTCTAATGCATAATCGACACCTGCTTAAACTGTGATGTCTTAAACATTTGATGTAGTCCATATTAATCACAGTAATAGATAAATAAATAGCATAACTCGTTGTGCTACGTTTTCATTACGCAGTGATTTGAGAAAGTAATCAAGCACTCAGATGATCCTGACAGGGCCCTTCATCCCTTCATCCCTTCATCCCTTCATCCCTTCATCTGCAGCTGTTGGGCTCGGGATTTCGTAGGCCAATGAAAAAAAAATGAACATTTATTGTGAATCTTTGGTGTAGTGGCAAAGTTTCTGTTTTGTGTGATTCTGGGTCACTAGAATATATTTGTTTAATTTTTTATTTAGTTTTTAGATTTTTCAAGGCATATATAGTGATGAGCAATGTTATTCAGCATGTTATTATTATATTATACTGTATCATATTACATTATTTGAAATGTATTATTTCAGAATATATTTCTTATTAATTTTACATTTTAAATTTTTTTGTGATTTTGCAATGCATATGTAGTGATGATCCACGTCATCCAGTATATTATATTATATTATATTATATTATATTAACTATATTATATTATTTTATTTTATAGTATATTAATTATATTATATTATATTATATTATATTATATTATATTATATTATATTATTATATTATATTATTTTATTTTATAGTATATGAATTATATTATATTATATTAAATTATATTATATTATATTAACTATATTATATTATATTATTATATGAATTATATTATATTATATTTATTATATTATATTATATTATATTATATTATATTATATTTATTAAATTAATTATATTAACTATATTATATTATATTAACTATATTATATTATATTATATTATATTATATTATATTATATTATATTATATTATATTATATTATTATATTAATTATATTATATTATATTAACTATATTATATTATATTCTATTATATTAACTATATTATATTATTTTATTTTATAGTATATTAATTATATTATATTATATTATATTATATTATATTATTATATTATATTATTTTATTTTATAGTATATGAATTATATTATATTATATTAAATTATATTATATTATATTATTATATGAATTATATTATATTATATTTATTATATTATATTATATTAACTATATTATATTATATTAATTATATTATATTATATTATATTATATGATATTATATTATATGAATTGTATTATATTATATTATATTATATTATATTATATTAATTATATTATATTATATTATATTATATTATATTATATTATATTATATTTATTATATTAACTATATTATATTATTTTATTTTATAGTATATTAATTATATTATATTATATTATATTATATTATATTATATTATTATATTATATTATTTTATTTTATAGTATATGAATTATATTATATTATATTAAATTATATTATATTATTATATGAATTATATTATATTATATTTATTATATTATATTATATTAACTATATTATATTATATTAATTATATTATATTATATTATATTATATTAACTATATTATATTATTTTATTTTATAGTATATTAATTATATTATATTATATTATATTATATTATTATATTATATTATTTTATTTTATAGTATATGAATTATATTATATTATATTAAATTATATTATATTATATTATTATATGAATTATATTATATTATATTTATTATATTATATTATATTAACTATATTATATTATATTAATTATATTATATTATATTATATTATATGATATTATATTATATGAATTGTATTATATTATATTATATTATATTATATTATATTATATTAATTATATTATATTATATTATATTATATTATATTATATTATATTTATTATATTAATTATATTATATTATATTATATTATATTAACTATATTATATTATATTATATGAATTGTATTATATTTATTATATTATATTATATTATATTATATTAATTATATTATATTATTATTGTATATTAATTATATTATATTATAATTAATATACAATAATAATATAATATAATATAATTAATATACAATAATAATAATAATAATAATAATAATAATAATATATATATATATATATATATATATATATATATATATATATATATATATATATATATATATATATATATATATATATATATATATATATATATATATAGAATATTAATTATATTATATTATATTATTATTTTATAGTATATTAATAATATTACACTGTTGAAATGTATCATTATTTCAGAATATGTTCCTTGTTCATTTTAATTAATAATTAATAATTAATACAAATTTTGTTGGGTTTTAAATGTTTCCACATGTTTTGAATGTTTGTTTTTCTGATTTCATGTAGTGTTTGTTCAGGTGTGCATGTCTTGTATCAGCTGCTTTTCTTCACTCTTAACCACTGTTTTAAATGAGCAATTTCTGGAAATCCTGCATTGTACCTGTGGAGATTTGTCCAGTGTGCGGTGATGTTAAAAGTCAGTCCTGAGATGGAACAGATTTAGTTATTTCTTCATTCTTAGAGGGAACATCCACCTCACAAATGTAGAAGGAAAAGTTTGAGTACAGCTTCAAAATTCCTCTCTGAAGCCGTCTGAAGCAACATCTCCAGCTCTCCATCTATCTCTTTCGCTCCCTCATTCTTTCTATCTGGCCAGGCCTCGGGTAGAAAAATGTAGCGCGGCTTTGACAGCTCTCCCTGATGGTTATTTTTGGAATCGAGGAGAAACTAGCACTAAATGTCGTAAGAGAGAGAAATATATCTGTGGTGAAGACACTGGAATGATGTTCCTGCAACACAATTTGAGCTGATTATGATGTTCCATTTTCCAGGAATAACGGTATGCATTAAACTCAACTCAAAATACATCAGTTACAGAAGATCTATCTATCTATCTATCTATCTATCTATCTATCTATCTATCTATCTATCTATCTATCTATCTATCTATCTATCTATCTATCTATCTATCTATCTATCTATCTATCTATCTATCTATCTATCTATCTATCTATCCATCCATCCATCCATCCATCCATCCATCCATCCATCCATCCATCCATCCATCCATCCATCCATCCATCCATCCATCCATCCATCCATCCATCCATCCATCCATCCATCCATCCATCCATCCATCCATCCATCCATCCATCCATCCATCCATCCATCCATCCATCCATCCATCCATCCATCCATCCATCCATCCATCCATCCATCTATCTATCGATCATCTAAAATTAGGTAAGTTAGTGGCATCTGTCATTTTTAGTGGCACTAACAGTGTTTTTTATGTCCGTGTGTGGGAGTGATGGAGAGAAAGAAAACAATCATAATTTGTTCCTTTGTGAGTCTTTGTTTTTGCACACGTGTGTGTGTGTGTGTGTGTGTGTGTGTGTGTGTGTGTGTGTGTGTGTGTCTAGACTCATCTAAACTCTTGGGTATGTCCCTATTCATCTAACTCGCGGCTATCAATCTTTAATGAATTCAAAAGCAGAGAGACTCTTATGAAGAAATTTATGACACAGACACTCAAAGGATCAAGTACCCAAGGCTACCCACAATTCCTTCAGAAGCGAACTCATTAGTAGTCATCGAATCAGTACAGTACTATAGACCAATAAAATAAACGCTGAGCTGCATTTATCAGTCTGTGTATATGTGTGTGTTTGAATATATATTTCAGAACCAACACTCTGTCTGTCTGTCTGTCAGTCTCTATCCATCCATTCATCTGTCCATATATATATATATTTTCTGTTCAATTTTAAGATATAATTTCCATTTGCCAAGATAAGGGAAGCTATAGATAAGTTAAGCTTGTCCTAAAGACTTTGCAGGTGTGCAGGTCTCTAAGGGTGCGTTCACACTTGTCATGTTTGGTTCAATTAAAGGGTCCTGCACACTGTGCGATTTTTCTAAATCCTCTGCGAATGTTGCTTGTCAGACTGTACGAACATGATCCCCGATGTAATACATGTCACACTGTAGGATCTCAGTTGTCATTATGTCAGACTGTACGACAGTCTGACGTGAAAAACGGATGCAAGCAAGAGACTCGCACATAGTTTTACGTCATCAATCCGTGACACGTTCGGTAACGGTGAGCCGCATTCACAGACACAATGGAAGCGTTCAGCAAACAACAAAAACAAGCGCTGGCATTTTTCATTCACCTGACTCTTTTCATCATGTTCCCTGTTGTGATTTGATGTTGTCGCACGAAATGCGTCATCAGGTTCTGCGCTCCTATTGGTTCGGGATTTGACAGTCGTCCTAGGAGAAGTCACACTACAGGATTGCGCCTCAAATCTTCTGACACTGCCACAGTTTTGTCCGAGGTAAAATTTGATCGCAACGGTCATTAATCGGTTGTCAGTGCACATGTCAAACTAAGGATCAAAACTTCAGATTTAAGCCTAGGATCAGAGAAATCTTTTAGGATTTCAAAATTTGTCTCAGACGGCCAAATCGTGGCCAAAATCGCACAGTGTGCTCCCGGCTTAAAACAAACCCTGGTGCGATTGCTCGGTTAGTGCGGTTTATTTGAACATATGTGAACGCTGCCATCCAAACCCTGGTGCGCACCAAACAAGCGGACCGAGACCGCTAAAAAGATGGGTCTCGGTCCGCTTCCAAACCAACTCTGGTGCGGTTTGATTGGTATATGAACGCAACACGGACCAAAGACATGTAAACAAATCAAAAACAGGACGTGATGTCACAAGATGCGGCAAAAATTAGTAGAGGGCAAACGTGGAGCAACGAGGAGGTAAAGAGCCTCATCAATATATGCAGATCTTCGTTTCTGCACACAACGGAGGAAATCCTGCTGCTGTTTTGAATGTTTTGAACATTTGATGAGCTCTTCGTGAGTTCTCAGCTGGTCA
Organism: Romanogobio albipinnatus; assembly: GCA_023566225.1. Taxonomy (NCBI): domain Eukaryota; kingdom Metazoa; phylum Chordata; class Actinopteri; order Cypriniformes; family Gobionidae; genus Romanogobio; species Romanogobio albipinnatus. The sequence goes on along the minus strand of CM042246.1, from coordinate 4,329,898 downwards.
AAATAAAACCATATGTACACGCATAAAATGATGGCGTTTAATCCAACACACAGCATTGTTTTGAATGTTCGGTAAGCAAACTCCGTTGCGAAATATATGTCATAAAAGCCGACCAATCAGGTTGTGACCGTATCCCTATGCCAGCGAACCTATAACTTTAGGTTCGCTGTTAAAAATGCCAGCGTGAACGCTAAGCGGACCAGGACTATATGTTTTGTTTTTGTTTTTTGGTCCGGACCAAACGAACCAAACAAACCGAACTACAAGTGTGAACGCACCCTAAGGGTGCTTTCACACCTGCCTCATTTAGTTCTGTTGAATCGTACTAGAGTTGTTTTCCCCTTTGGTGCGGTTCGTTTGGTCAGGTGTGAAAGCAGCAATCGCACTCGGGTGCGCACCAAAAGCGGACCAAACAAGCGCACCAAGAGCTCCTTGAAGAGGTGGTCTCGGGACGCTTTCAAACGAACTCTGGAGGGGAACGTGATCCGACCTCGAACAGACCCAAATGCAAAAAGTACTGATCATTTTTGGACTAAACCAGCTGCCGTAGTCAGCTGCGCAGTGCATTATGGGATGAGGAAGTGTTTGTTGACGGTTTGCACTTTAGTATGGCAGCTCGCGGACAAACTTGGAGTAGTGAGGAGGTGCGGAGCCTCATAGAAATTTGGTCTGATGACCATATTAGGTCCCAACTTTGGAAAACTCACAAGAACAGCGCGATCTCCGCTTGAAGTGACGAGCGATGCGCTCTCGCCGTCTGCAGTGCATTAGAACGATGTTCTCAAGCCGCATCCGCGCTTCATTATAGAAATGTATTGTTTGCATTGTGGCGTATACAAACACTGTAATAGATTATGGCCAGGGACAAAACCAGCCCGCGCAGTCGCAGTTTAGGAAATACACCATGGCCAATGAGTGATGTGGATGTTGTCATGTGACTGCATTTTGGTTAGTTTAAACTGGTTCGGACCAAAGCAATGAGTGTGGTGTGAAAAGGAACCAAAAAAGCTGAAAAATGCTACAATGTAAAATTGTTTGCCCTTGGTTCGGACCAAATGAACCGAACTAGAGATGTGAAAGCACCCTAATTTATTGTTTTCTTCATCTAACCTGCTGACACGAGGCACACGGACGGTCATTGCAGCATGAGGGTTAAATGTCTCAGAGCCACAATGAATAACCAGATTTAAATGGCAGTTTAAGCACTTCAATTATATTGTAAAATGTTATTTAATCTGTGTGATCCGTCTCGCTCTACTGAGTAATGTTGGTGTTCAAGGCTGATATATTTGATTCTTGAGCAAATGAGTCCAGATTCCACTGATTAAATGTATTCTGTCTTTTAATGCTCAAAACAAAGAACTCTTGTATGATTGGTTGTTTATTGATAAAGCATGGCACTAGTAACACCATGAGTTTGATTTCCACACAATTTGATACAATAGGACCTAAGATTTTTATGATGGTCTGCAAGACCCACAATTCGTTTTTTACTTTCTAAGTGTGGTTTGGCCTGTATAGTTCTCTTAAAAAATATATATTATTAAGAATCAACAAGGATTGACCTCAAACTTTTTGTTGTGCTTTTCAAAACATTCCTGAACCATTTTTGCTTTGTGGCAGGAGCATTACAGTGCTGGACTGGGGAAAATTTGGCCCTGGCAATCACTGCCTCCGCCGGCTTGCCTTCTTCCCATAGTGCACCTGGTGCCATGTGTTCCCCAGGTAAGCCACACACACGCACCCAGCCATCCACGTGATTTAAAAGAACACGTGATTCATCAGACCAGGCCACCTTCCATTGCGCCTGTTGGTGCTTTGGGCGGTGGACAGGGGTCAGCATGGGCACCCTGACTGGTCAGCGGCTATGCCGCCCCATACACATCAAACTGAGATGCTCTGTGTATTCTGACACCTTTCTATCAGAACCAGCATTAACTTCTCGAGCAGTTTGAGCTCCAGTAGCTCGTCTGTTTGATCGGACCACACGGGCCAGCCTTCACTCCCCACGTGCATCAATGAGTCTCGGCCGCCCATGACCCTGTGGCCGGTTCTCCACTGTTCCTTCCTTGGAGCACTTTTGATAGAGACTGACCACTGCAGACCGGGAACACCCCACAAGAGCTGCAGTTTTGGAGATGCTCTGACCCAGTCGTCTAGCCATCACAATCTGGCCCTTGTCAAACTCGCTCAAATCCTTACGCTTGCCCATTTTTCCTGCTTCTAACACATCAACTTTAAAGGACAAAATGTTCACTTGCTGCCTAATATATCCCACCCACTAACAGGTGTTGAAGAGATGATCAGTGTTATTCACTTCACCTGTCAGTGGTCATTATGTTATGCCTGATCGGTGTATATTTGTATTCAATAGGGATGCATTCAATCAAAAGTGACACCAAATGTGATGTTACAAAAGATTCTATTTCAAATCAGTTTTGTTGACTTTCAACTTTCTATTCATCATACTGTATCAAATCAACCGTTTTCAACATTGGTAATAATCATAAATGTTTCTTGAGCATCATATGAGAATGATTTGTGAAGCATCATGTGACACTGAAGACTGGAGTAATGATGCTGAAAATCCAGCTTTGATCACAAGAATGAAATATATTTTACTATATATTCACATAGAAAACAGATGTTTTATATTGTAATAATATTTCACAATATATTACAATTTTTTCTGTATTTTTCACATTTAAAAAATCAACCCTAAACTTTTGAACATTACATATTTGATTGAATTGAATTCATTTTTATTTAGAAAATGTTCAGCTGTTACATCAAAGAGGCTTTTGATGTTTCTGGTCTCTTAATAAGGCTGTAACCTTCCTGATCTCCAAGGTGTAAAATGCAGTTCAATTCAATTCAAAAGCTGTATTGTCTGTCCCCACAGGGGTAGAAATTTGTCTTTAGACAAAGGCTCAACAAACAAAACAAACAACACAAATAGCCATTTAAAATAAACAAATAATATGACATTAAACCCACACAACCCACAAGGAAACAATCTCAAGCATCATTAGTTCACTAAACATGAGCAGTCTGCTAGATATGAGGGTAAGATGAGCCGCTCAACTTCAGAAACAACATCATCTAGCTCATTCGGTTATTGATTTAGTCTGCTTTTATAGATGCTTCAACCTTTCTTAAATCTTACGAATGCACGACAGCACAGAGCGGATCATGTGATCGAGTCAGAGACACGACAGCACAGAGCGGATCATGTGCTCGAGTCGGACCAGAGTCACGACAGCACAGAGCGGATCATGTGATCGAGTCGGTCCAGAGACACGACAGCACAGAGCGGATCATGTGATCGAGTCGGTCCAGAGACACGACAGCACAGAGCGGATCATGTGATCGAGTCAGTCCAGAGTCACGACAGCACAGAGCGGATCATGTGATCGAGTCGGTCCAGAGACACGACAGCACAGAGCAGATCATGTGATCGAGTCGGTCCAGAGACACGACAGCACAGAGCGGATCATGTGATCGAGTCGGACCAGAGTCACGACAGCACAGAGCAGATCATGTGATCGAATCGGTCCAGAGACACGACAGCACAGAGCGGATCATGTGATCGAGTCGGTCCAGAGACACGACAGCACAGAGCGGATCATGTGATCGAGTCGGTCCAGAGACACGACAGCACAGAGCGGATCATGTGATCGAGTCGGTCCAGAGTCACGACAGCACAGAGCGGATCATGTGATCAAGTCGGACCAGAGTCACGACAGCACAGAGCAGATCATGTGATCGAGTCGGTCCAGAGACACGACAGCACAGAGCGGATCATGTGATCGAGTCGGACCAGAGACACGACAGCACAGAGCGGATCATGTGATCGAGTCGATCCAGAGACACGACAGCACAGAGCGGATCATGTGATCGAGTCAGTCCAGAGTCACGACAGCACAGAGCGGATCATGTGATCGAGTCGATCCAGAGACACGACAGCACAGAGCGGATCATGTGATCGAGTCGGTCCAGAGTCATGACAGCACAGAGCGGATCATGTGATCGAGTCAGAGACACGACAGCACAGAGCGGATCATGTGATCGAGTCAGAGACATGACAGCACAGAGCGGATCATGTGATCGAGTCAGAGACACGACAGCACAGAGCGGATCATGTGATCGAGTCAGAGACACGACAGCACAGAGCGGATCATGTGATCGAGTCAGAGACACGACAGCACAGAGCGGATCATGTGATCGAGTCAGAGTCACGACAGCACAGAGCGGATCATGTGATCGAGTCAGAGACACGACAGCACAGAGCGGATCATGTGATCGAGTCAGAGACACGACAGCACAGAGCAGATCATGTGATCGAGTCAGAGACACGACAGCACAGAGCGGATCATGTGATCGAGTCAGAGACACGACAGCACAGAGCGGATCATGTGATCGAGTCGGTCCAGAGACACGACAGCACAGAGCGGATCATGTGATCGAGTCAGAGACATGACAGCACAGAGCGGATCATATGATCGAGTCAGAGACATGACAGCACAGAGCGGATCATGTGATCGAGTCAGAGACATGACAGCACAGAGCGGATCATGTGATCGAGTCAGAGACACGACAGCACAGAGCGGATCATGTGATCGGTCCAGAGTCACGACAGCACAGAGCGGATCATGTGATCGGTCCAGAGTCACGACAGCACAGAGCGGATCATGTGATCGAGTCGGTCCAGAGACACGACAGCACAGAGCGGATCATGTGATCGAGCCAGTCCAGAGACACGACAGCACAGAGCGGATCATGTGATCGAGTCAGAGACACGACAGCACAGAGCGGATCATGTGATCGAGTCGGACCAGAGACACGACAGCACAGAGCGGATCATGTGATCGGTCCAGAGTCACGACAGCACAGAGCGGATCATGTGATCGAGCCAGTCCAGAGACACGACAGCACAGAGCGGATCATGTGATCGAGCCAGTCCAGAGACACGACAGCACAGAGCGGATCATGTGATCGAGTCAGAGACACGACAGCACAGAGCGGATCATGTGATCAAGTCAGAGTCACGACAGCACAGAGCGGATCATGTGATCGAGTCGGTCCAGAGTCACGACAGCACAGAGCGGATCATGTGATCAAGTCGGACCAGAGTCACGACAGCACAGAGCAGATCATGTGATCGAGTCGGTCCAGAGACACGACAGCACAGAGCGGATCATGTGATCCAGTCAGAGTCACGACAGCACAGAGCGGATCATGTGATCGAGTCGGTCCAGAGTCACGACAGCACAGAGCGGATCATGTGATCAAGTCGGACCAGAGTCACGACAGCACAGAGCAGATCATGTGATCGAGTCGGTCCAGAGTCACGACAGCACAGAGCGGATCATGTGATCGAGTCGGACCAGAGACACGACAGCACAGAGCGGATCATGTGATCGAGTCGATCCAGAGACACGACAGCACAGAGCGGATCATGTGATCGAGTCAGTCCAGAGTCACGACAGCACAGAGCGGATCATGTGATCGAGTCGATCCAGAGACACGACAGCACAGAGCGGATCATGTGATCGAGTCGGTCCAGAGACACGACAGCACAGAGCGGATCATGTGATCGAGTCAGAGACACGACAGCACAGAGCGGATCATGTGATCGAGTCAGAGACACGACAGCACAGAGCGGATCATGTGATCGAGTCAGAGACACGACAGCACAGAGCGGATCATGTGATCGGTCCAGAGTCACGACAGCACAGAGCGGATCATGTGATCGAGTCGGTCCAGAGACACGACAGCACAGAGCGGATCATGTGATCGAGTCGGTCCAGAGACACGACAGCACAGAGCGGATCATGTGATCGAGTCAGAGACATGACAGCACAGAGCGGATCATGTGATCGAGTCAGAGACATGACAGCACAGAGCGGATCATGTGATCGAGTCAGAGACATGACAGCACAGAGCGGATCATGTGATCGAGTCAGAGACACGACAGCACAGAGCGGATCATGTGATCGGTCCAGAGTCACGACAGCACAGAGCGGATCATGTGATCGAGTCGGTCCAGAGACACGACAGCACAGAGCGGATCATGTGATCGAGCCAGTCCAGAGACACGACAGCACAGAGCGGATCATGTGATCGAGCCGGTCCAGAGACACGACAGCACAGAGCGGATCATGTGATCGAGTCAGAGACACGACAGCACAGAGCGGATCATGTGATTGGGTCGATCCAGAGTCATGACAGCACAGAGCAGATCATGTGATCGAGCCGGTCCAGAGTCATGACAGCACAGAGCGGATCATGTGATCGAGTCAGAGACACGACAGCACAGAGCGGATCATGTGATCGAGTCGGTCCAGAGTCATGACAGCACAGAGCGGATCATGTGATCGAGCCGGTCCAGAGTCATGACAGCACAGAGCGGATCATGTGATCGAGTCGGTCCAGAGTCATGACAGCACAGAGCGGATCATGTGATCGAGTCGATCCAGAGACACGACAGCACAGAGCGGATCATGTGATCGGGTCGATCCAGAGACACGACAGCACAGAGCGGATCATGTGATCGGGTCGATCCAGAGACACGACAGCACAGAGCGGATCATGTGATCGAGTCAGAGACACGACAGCACAGAGCGGATCATGTGATCGAGTCAGAGACAAGACAGCACAGAGCGGATCATGTGATCGAGTCAGAGACACGACAGCACAGAGCGGATCATGTGATCCAGTCGGACCAGAGACACGACAGCACAGAGCGGATCATGTGATCCAGTCGGACCAGAGACATGACAGCACAGAGCGGATCATGTGATCGAGTCGGACCAGAGACATGACAGCACAGAGCGGATCATGTGATCCAGTCGGACCAGAGACACGACAGCACAGAGCGGATCATGTGATCGAGTCGGTCCAGAGACACGACAGCACAGAGCGGATCATGTGATCGAGTCGGTCCAGAGACACGACAGCACAGAGCGGATCATGTGATCGAGTCGGTCCAGAGTCACGACAGCACAGAGCGGATCATGTGATCGAGTCAGAGTCACGACAGCACAGAGCGGATCATGTGATCGAGTCGGACCAGAGACTCGACAGCACAGAGCGGATCATGTGATCGAGTCAGAGACATGACAGCACAGAGCGGATCATGTGATCGAGTCGGACCAGAGTCATGACAGCACAGAGCGGATCATGTGATCGAGTCGGACCAGAGTCATGACAGCACAGAGCAGATCATGTGATCGAGTCGATCCAGAGTCACGACAGCACAGAGCAGATCATGTGATCGAGTCAGAGACATGACAGCACAGAGCGGATCATGTGATCGATTCACTACAGACCAGAAAACGTATCAGACCTGTTTGAATTCTGCACAGAATGCTGTATTTTAAAGTGATATGGAGGAGATTAGGAGGAGAAACGGTTGGACAGACTCGACATTAGAAACCGCACAGACGAGCAGAAGAGAAAACAGAGCTGCCATGCAACAAACATAAATTACACAATTTTCAAACGACACATCCTCATGATCACTGTTGTGCTTTAGTAACAGTTTCATTTTAAATCTAAAAGACAAGTATATTAGACTGTTGCTCTCATAAGCTGTCAAATGCGGCTCTGGCCGAGCTGTGATATAAACAAAACACAATTGGCTATTTTAAAAAAGGGGAGGGGCTGCTCTATATGCCCCGCCCTGTCTTCCTGTTTCACTGTCAATAGATTGAATAGCGCTGCATGTTTCAAGGCACTTCAGTGGACCATTAACTAACTGTCCTTTTTCTAATCACCTAACAGACCTTAATTATATAATTATGTTAAATTTGCCGTTGTTTTATAGGCCACAACCCCAGGATGTCTAAGTGGTCTCATAAATCACGTCAGTCTTGCCTGCAGCTGTAAATTCACTGTGATTGTTTGTCATGTGGGTTTGAAATCCCGCAGTCTGCGTTCAGTTTACTTAGCAGGTCAGTGTGACGCCCGGACGAGCTTCCTACAGATTCAGACCCAGACCAGTGTGAATTTATTAACCTCCTCTCCGGCTCTCACTGAACTCCAGACGGAAATTGGCTGGACTCCCTGTTCTTCCAGCTTTAGCAATGCATCTAATCCTGGCTTTTTGGTAACCACAGTAAACTCTGAACAATTACTCTTGGATGTATGTTTGGCTGGGCTTTCATTCAAAGTCTTTTTAGGAGTGCATCTTTTGCAGGAAAAACAAAAATCCCATTGTTGTTTTGATTATTAGCTTTCGGTTCACTGTTTGTATAAAGTATGATTCATGGTTCAACCTTCTTGAAGTATAAATTTAAAACAGATTGAATACCGTTTGAAAAGCATAATCATGTTCTTTCGCATAAATAAATCAACTACAGCGTTTAAAGGCTTGTATGAAAGTTTTAATTTAGTCAGGCCCTCAGGTATGAAGATATTACACAATAAAAGCTTTAGCCAAGAATAATTGTCTCCAGTTTAGCTCATCAGACAGACATCAATACATTTCTGAGAAAATACACTCTAAAAAATGCTGGGTTAAAAACAACCCAAGTTGGGTTGAAAATGGACTAACGCAGCAATTGGGTTGTTTTAATCCAGTGATTGGGTTGTTTTAAGCAAACATTTAACCCAACCGCTGGGTTAAAACAACCCATTCACTGGGTTAAAACAACCCAATTGCTGCGTTAGTCCATTTTCAACCCAACTTGGGTTGTTTTTAACCCAGCATTTTTTAGAGTGTATCAAAACGTTATTGGAATTAAAAATAAAACATGAACTCTGGTCGCCTGTAGACTAATATTACTGCATCTGATCTGCACTGTAAAACAATTATGGGTAACACTTTAGAGTAATGGTCTGTCATTTATAAGTACACTCTAAAAATACTGGGTTAAAAACAATCCAAGTTGGGTTGAAAATGGACTAACCCAGCAATTGGGTTGTTTTAACCCAGTGAATGGGCTGTTTTAACCCAGTAAATGGGTTGTTTTAACCCAGCGGTTGGGTTAAATGTTTGCTTAAAACACCCCAATTGCTGGGTTAAAACAACCCATTCACTGGGTTAAAACAACCCAATTGCTGGGTTAGTCCAGTTTCAACCCAACTTGGGTTGTTTTTAACCCAGCATTTTTAGAGTGTATCAAAACGTTATTGGAATTAAAAATAAAACATGAACTCTGGTCGCCTGTAGACTAATATTACTGCATCTGATCTGCACTGTAAAACAATTATGGGTAACACTTTAGAGTAATGGTCCATCATTAATAAGTACACTCTAAAAATACTGGGTTAAAAACAACCCAAGTTGGGTTGAAAATGGACTAACGCAGCAATTGGGTTGTTTTAACCCAGTGAATGGGTTGTTTTAACCCAGCGGTTGGGTTAAATGTTTGCTTAAAACAACCCAATCACTGGATTAAAACAACCCAATTGCTGCGTTAGTCCATTTTCAACCCAACTTGGGTTGTTTTTAACCCAGCATTTTTTAGAGTGTAACTATGCAGGACTAATGAGTAGTACTACATTAACACTTCAACTGCTACTATTAACTCATATAGAAACAAGCTGAGCTAATATCAAATGTAGGACTAATATAGTTCCTTATTAGTTAATCAATAATTACCGAAGGGGATTGGCATCACTAAGAACTATGACAAATTATAGAATGAGTGGGTTAATGATGACCGAATTGTGATTTGTTGGGTGAATGATCACTGTAACCACCATTACGATGAGTTTTTTGCTCTGTTGCTCTTGCATGTGATATTTTCCCTCTGAACTGATGCATGCATGGCCAGAGAGAGAATGAGAGCGGCAGTGGAGGAAATCCTGCCATCATCCCGAGAAATTATTCCCGATGCACTTTCTGGGACCAGAAGCTGGCGATATACTCTCATATTGCAATTATGGGATGTATGAAGCATGACCTGCCAGAAAATGGAGGAAAGGCATGAACAAATTACAATTTTTGCCTATTGCTTACAGACTTTTTGCAGAATTTGGCTCGTTATATCAAAACTCTACACACAAGGCAATCAGACATAGCACTTGGAGATGAACAACATCTAGGCCAAAATTAAACACTGCAATCAAAACTTAACACTCATTTATAACAAAACCATACACACACAAGCACAATTTGAATCTTTCTTATCACCAGCAACACACTGATGGGCTTTATATAAAACACTGCAGTCTTTGTGTTTCTATTTGTATTGTCATTTTCCCAGACTCATTTTTCTGTAAAACTCGAAAGTAGAATTTCTGCAGTAATCAAACAAGAGTTTTTACAAAAAAACAAACAAACATTATTACAGAAATAAAGAAAACTAGAATCACAAATCATCACATTTAGCAACAAAGCAAAAGCAAACGAAACAATTACTGGATAAAATGCTATTGGGGGGAAAAACATACGTGTTGTGTGTGTGTGTGTGTGTGTGTGTGTGTGTGTGTGTGTGTGTGTGTGTGTGAGAGAGAGAGAGAGAGAGAGAGAGAGAGAGAGAGAGAGAGAGAGAGAGAGAGAGAGAGAGAGAGAGAGAGAGAGAGAGAGAGAGAGTGTGTGTGAGTGTGTGAGAAAGAGACAGAGAGAGAGAGAGAGTGTGTGTGTGTGTGTGTGAGTGAGAGAGAGAGATAGAGACAGAGTGTGTGTGTGTGTGGGCATGTTTTTGTGAAATATCAGGACACAAATGTGTATAATGACATGGGTATGACATAGGTATTACAAAAAGAGGGTGAAATATGAGGACGTTCCCCATGTCCTCACTTTTCAAAATGCTTATAAATCACACAGAATGAGTTTTTTTTCACAGAAAGTAAACTGCACAGTCTCCTGTGAGGGTTAGGTTTAGGGATAGGGGCAGTGTAGGGGGATAGAAAATATGGTTTGTACGGTATAAAAACCATTACGCCTATGGAATGTCCCCACATTTCACAAAAACACCCCTGTGTCTGTGTGTGTGTGTGTGTGTGTGTGTGTGTGTGTGTGTGTGTGTGTGTGTGTGTGTGTGTGTGTGTGTGTGTGTGTGTGTGTGTGTGTCAAGTCAAGTCAAGTCAAGTCAAGTCAAGTCATATATATATAGCGCTTATATAACGCTTTTAACAATGCAGATTGTTTCAAAGCAGCTTCACAGTGTTAAACAGGAAAATAATGCAACAGAATTTGATTCAGCCGTATAGCCATTCCGGAGAAAACGGTGATGTCATCAGTTCATTTCAATTATCATACAGTGACAGTGTGGACTTTAGATCAGTAATTAGATCAGTAATTTAGTTTATTTGGTTAATTTGGTTTAATAATTAGATTTATTTGGATATTTAGTTGAAAACATTAAGAAAAATTTTGTGAAATTTAGTGTCCCCAACTGAGCAAGCCAAGCCAGAGGCAACAGTGGCAAGGAAACCAAAACCCCATCAGGTGACCTAATGGAGAAAAATAAACCTTGGGAGAAACCAGGCTCAGTCGGGGTGCCAGTTCTCCTCTGGCCAATTAACAATCAGCGTATGATTATTATTCTGGTAACTTTACAGGTCAGAGGTCATAATAGATTGGAATATTCGAAAGATCAGAGGTAACACGCTAGAGACGGGTTTATTGAGGATGATGTGTTGTTTAAATAATTATTAAAGTGCAATATTCGAACAATCGGAGTCATCACACTGGAGACGGGTTTATTGAGGATGCCGTGTCGATGAGGCAATTTTAGGGGGAGTCTAATCACGGTCTCTGCAGACACTTCAGGGTCATGCGTTGGTCATGTCTGGCCGCAGGTCCACCATCTGATCTGGATACGGCCCGGATCCGGCTGACTGCAGTAAACCTTGGGATAAAACAGAGAGACTATCATTAGCGTAGATGCCATTCTTCTGATGATGTCACTAGTACATCAGGTGTTATGGGAAGTGTTCCCGGTTCCGGCTGACCTAGTTAATGCAGCCTAGCAATCATTTCATTGAAAAAGTGTTTTATGTGTATGCCACAGAAAAGAGATGTGTTTTTAGTCTAGATTTAAACTGACAGAGTGTGTCTGCTTCCCGTACAATGTTAGGAAGACTGTTCCAGAGTTTAGGTGCTAAATAGGAAAAGGATCGACTGCCAGCAGTTGATTTCGATATTCTCGGTATTATCAACTGGCCAGAATTTAGAGACCGCAGTAGACGTGATGGAGTATAATGTGTTAAGAGCTTGCTAAAGTACTGGGGAGCTAAACCATTTAGTGCTTTGTAAGTAATAAGCAAGATTATAAAATGTATGCAATGTTTAATAGGCAGCCAGTGCAGTGTTGACAGAACTGGGCTAATATGGTCACACTTCCTGGTTCTAGTAAGAACTCGAGCTGCTGCGTTTTGGACCAGCTGTAGTTTGTTCATTAAGCGAGCAGGGCAACCACCCAGTAGAGCATTACAATAATCTAACCTTGAGGTCATGAACGCATTAACTAACTGTTCAGCATTTTGCATTGAGAGCATGTGCTGTAATTTAAATATAGTTTTAAGATGGTAGAATGCAATTTTACAGATGCTAGAAACGTGGCTTTCAAACGAAAGATTGGTATCAAAGAGCACACCCAGGTTCCTCACTGACGACGAGGACTTGACAGAGCAGCCATCGAGTGTTAGACAATATTCTAGGTTACTACTTGTGGAGCTTTTTTGTCCAATAATTAAAAATTCATTTTTTTCTGAATTGAGATGCAGGAAATTACTGGTCATCCATTGTTTTATATCAGCTATGCATTCCGTTAATCTTGTGAATTGGTAAGTTTCGTCAGGGCGTGAAGAAATATAGAGCTGAGTATCGTCAGCATAACAATGAAAACTAACGCCATGCTTCCGAATGATATCTCCCAGTGGTAGCATGTACAGGGTGAATAGCAACGGTCCTAGCACTGAGCCCTGCTGTAACGGTCACCAGCTGGAGCGTTTTTTTAATAAGTGGTTTAATAATAGCCAATTTAAACGTTTCCGGTACATATTCTAATGACAAAGATGAATTAATGATATTAAGAAGAGGATAGATGACCTCTGGTAGCATCTCTTTTAATAGCCTAGTCGGTACAGGGTCAAGCATACATGTTGTTGATTTTGATGATTTAACGAGTTTAGCCAATTCTTCTTCTCCTATAGCAGTGAATGAGTGTAATTTTTCCTCAGTGACACTAAAATGCTCTGTCTGATGTGAGACTGTAGTAGACGGCTGCATGGTTAAAATTTTCTTCCTAATATTATCAATCTTACATGTAAAGAAGTTCATAAAGTCATTACTGCTGTGCTGTTTACAAACAGCAGAAGTTGAAGCTTTATTTTTGGTTAATTTAGCTACTGTATCGAATAAATACTTAGGGTTGTGTTTGTTTTCTTCCAAGAGAGTCGAGAAATAAGCAGATCTAGCAGTTTTTACTGCCTTTCTGTATGCGATCATGTGCTCTTTCCACAAAATATGAAAGACATCTAGTTTTGTTTTCTTCCAGCTGCGCTCCATTTTTCTGGCTGCTGTTTTAAGGACCCGGGTGTGCTCATTGTACAGCAGCGTTGGACTATTTTCTTTAATCTTCTTTAAGCGCAGGGGTGCAACTGTGTCTAAAGTACTGGAAAAGAGAGAGTCAATAGTTTCTGTTGCAACATCGAGTTCTTCTAAGCTATCTGGGTTGCTGAGGAGATGATACTGATGAGGAAGATTATTTAAAAAGCAATCTTTAGTGGCGGCAGTTATTGTCCTTCCATTTTTGAAGCGAGGGGGCGGCTTTGCAACCTTAGCTAAATTAAGTATACATGATACTAGATAATAATCTGAGATGTCATCGCTCTGCTGCAGAATTCCAACGGTATCAACATTTATTCCATGTGACAATATTAGGTCTAAAGTATGATTATGGCGATGAGTGGGTCCTAACACGTGTTGCCTAATAGAGTTTAGAATGTCTTTAAATGCTAATCCCAATGCGTCTTTTTCGTTTTCTACATGGATATTAAAATCACCAACAATTAGTACTTTATCTACGGCCAGTAAATTATTTGATAAAGTCTGTATTGTGCCCTGGTGGCCTGTATACAGTAGCTAACACAAATGTTAAACGGGTTTTACCATGTACACTACATAACGTTACATAAAGCACCAAAACTTTGAAGGAATTATATTTGAAACTAGACTTCTGAGTAATACTGAAGATATTATTAGAAATTACAGCAACCCCTCGCCCTTTACCTTTCAGACGCGGCTCGTGTTTATAACAATAATCTTGGGGGGTGGACTCATTTAAGGTAATGTAGTCGTCAGGTTTTAGCCAGGTTTCTGTCAAACAGAGCACATTTAGATTATTATCTGTAATGATATCATTAACAATAAGCGCTTTTGGGGAGAGGGATCGAATATTCAGCAACCCAAGCTTTATCAATTGTTCATCTGTATTATATCTGTTGTTTATTTGTTGGACATCAATTACATTTTTACTGTTGAATGGTTTAGATGTTTGTTTGTATTTACTAATTCGGGGAACAGACACAGTCTCTATATGATAATATCTAGGTGAAAGAGTCTCTATGTGCTGGGATTTATCTGACTCCGGTGACGTGAGACAGCTAGCAGACGGTCGGTTTAGCCAGTTTGTCTGCTTCCTGACCTGAGCCCTAGTGAGTCAAGGTTTAGCTCTAAGACTGTGCCAAATTACTAGAAAGAAGAGCGGAACCACCCCAGGAGGGATGGATGCCATCCTTCTTCAACAGGTCAGGTCTGCCCCAAAAACTTTTCCAATTGTCTATGAACCCTATGTTATTTTGCGGACACCACTTAGACAACCAGCCATTGAGTGATGATAGTCTGCTAACTATCTCATCACTCCTTTTAACGGGGAGTGGTCCAGAACAATAAACAGCCTCTGATATTGTACTAGCAAGTTCACACACCTCTTTAATGTTAATTTTGGTGATCTCCGACTGGCGAAGTCGAACATCATTAGTGCCGACGTGAATAATAATCTTAGAGAATTTACGATTAGCTTTAGCCAGCACTTTTAAATTTGCTTTGATGTCAGGTGCTCTGGCTCCAGGTAAACATGTGACTATGGTGGCTGGTGTCTCTATTTTCATGTTCCGTGAAACGGATGAAACCGTGAAACGGAACAATGACTAGGGCACTTTCAACAGGATACCCAGTGGGTGCTTCACTGAGAGGGGAGAACCGGTTTGATGTTCTAACCAGAACGGAAAAGCGTTTTTTTAGATCCGCGACTATGCCGTCTCACTGTCACACAGTTTCCCTGCTGCAGGGGCCCTGCAGCCGGAACCGAAGAATGTACAGAGTTCACTAAGCTATTCGCATCCAAATCAGTGTCTAAAGCTGTTACATCCTCACTACTCTCAGATAAAGTATGGATGCGTGTTTCTAATTCTGAAATCTTCTCCGTCAGCCTAACTATCTCCTTACATTTATCACATGTGAAGCCCTGTTCGCCAGCGGAGAAGCCTGTACTAAACATGCAGCACGCCGTGCAAGTGACAATGACAGGATAAGATGACATGGCTTAGCGTGTTTGTTGATTAATCCAACTTACCACAATTGTTTGCTGGACACTATTTACTAATTCAACTCACCACGGTTGTTTAATGAACTCAGAAAACAGGAGACCCGGGTGCAGAGTTGACAAGCTAACAGGCTAGCGAAATGCTAACGTGTGATGGTGATTTAGATTAAAAGCTAGCGA
Source organism: Romanogobio albipinnatus (assembly GCA_023566225.1). Classification (NCBI taxonomy): domain Eukaryota; kingdom Metazoa; phylum Chordata; class Actinopteri; order Cypriniformes; family Gobionidae; genus Romanogobio; species Romanogobio albipinnatus. The sequence goes on along the minus strand of CM042246.1, from coordinate 4,314,215 downwards.
TGTCAAATTTAACGTGATAGGCAATACTAAAACAATGTATGGTGATGAGTAAGTTATATTTAGCAGTAGAACAAAGAAAATATATCAAAATAGAGATACAAAAGCAAGCAAGGCTGTACAGAGCTACAAACAATGCAGGAGGCAGACAGGAGACGATGTGGAGCGATTGCTCCTGTCTCCTGTCTGCGTGTGTGTGTTTGCGTGTGTTTGTGTGTGTGTGTGCGTGTGTGTGTGTTTGCGTGTGTGTGTGTGAGTGGTGGGTGACTGGCAGAGAAGCAGCAGGTGTTACTCAGATTCTCCAGCCAGACGAATCGACTTTCTCATGCTGATTTACTCATTTGACACTCTAACACTCTCCGGTCACATTCACGATTCATATTCAGAACATCAGCAACACTTCAGAGCAAAAAGTCTTATGCTATAATGTGTTTATAGGAATTATATGAAATGTAACAAAAAAAAAACAATTTTGCAAGTGATTTTTTACATTTATAACTGTATACAGTTCAAAAATTGAAGGCCACATTATATTAATCATTTATTTTTACATGACCGTTTTACTCCCTTTCTCTGACATTTACATTTAAATGGGCTGTTTTTGGCTGCTGTGCCTTTAGGACTGTGCCAATGCTCTTAATATAGTGTTTCACTGCTCCATCCATCAATAACAACCTCTTTGCAAAGCCTGAATTACACTGTGACACTCAAACCGTCACAAAGGTCACACAGATGTGATTATTTCAGGGATACATTTAAAAGCACACTGTACTCTTTTGTTTTAAAACATGAACATTATAAAACCTACTGTATCATATCTGACACACACATTTCAAAGGCCTCTGAATGATCAACATGAACACAACTTGAATTAAAGCCTTCTGTCTCTGATTGACAGTTTAGACTATTTTATCAAGTACTAGTTTTAGCTCTACAAACGTCCTCCTTCAGCTCGTGCTTCATGTGTATTTCTGCTGTCAAACCTCTGAAAAACTTTGATATTGTTAGTAATATTTCAGCTGGACTGAAGCAACATAGTTTTACTCGATTATCCATACTTAATTTTTCAGAAAAATCGTATCAAATATGATTATCAGGCTTTTGAGGAAGGTTTATTTGTTCATCAATCATCATTGTACTACATTACATTATATGTTTTAAAACTACAGAGCTTTGATCATAAAACTGAGCATGTATCATATAATCTTACTAAGACATTATTGGCAGATATATATATATGTGTGTGTGTGTGTGTATGTGTGTGTGTGTGTGTGTGTGTGTGTGTGTGTGTGTGTGTGTGTGTGTGTGTGTGTGTGTGTGTGTGTGTGTGTGTGTGTGTGTGTGTGTGTGTGGGCATGTTTTTGTGAAATATCAGGACACAAATGTGTATAATGACATGGGTATGACATAGGTATTACAAAAAGAGGGTGAAATATGAGGACGTTCCCCATGTCCTCACTTTTCAAAATGCTTATATTTCACACAGAATGAGGTTTTTTTCACAGAAAGTAAACTGCACAGTCTCCTGTGAGGGTTAGGTTTAGGGTTAGGGGCAGTGTAGGGGGATAGAAAATACGGTTTGTACGGTATAAAAACCATTACGCCTATGGAATGTCCCCACATTTCACAAAAACACCCCTGTGTGTGTGAGTGAGTGAGTGAGTGAGTGTGTGTGTGTGTGTGTGTGTGTGTGTGTGTGTGTGTGTGTGTGTGTGTGTGTGTGTGTGTGTGTGTGTGTGTGTGTGTGTGTGTGTGTGTGTGTGTGTGTGTGTGTGTGTGTGCATTTTTTTATCTGTATACTGTTATAAAGATCTCATCATTTACATTACAAGCATCTGAATTTCAGCACTTTTTGACCATATAAATATCAGCGTCTGCATGCACCAAATTGCATATTTTTGCTTAGTTTGTTCAGTTTTGCTCATATTCACTCACTATATCAAATGAGCTAGAAAAGTCTGATGTATCAAATATGACACTCAACAAAAACACATGCAACTGTTCCTTTTAAAAATATATATATATTTCTAACTATTATTTCATAGGCTTTACAGTTTGATTTCCTTTATATCCCAAAAGGCCTTATCCTCTTAAGCTCTGGGACCATTTTTGGGATTTCCACTTGGATTGACCCAAATTGAAAAGCATCCCATACCCACATACAGTCTCTAAATACACAATTTGTGCTGTCATTTTACAGGAAACCCTTTGAAGTTACATAAACCACTGCTAAAATTGATAAACATGTAAGTATATGTTGTCTGAGCTGTAATAACCCCACCCCCCAAAAAAAGAGGCGCTTTTTGATTTTTTTGGTTATAAATTCTGTTTTGAAAGTGTGTAATGCACACCCTGCAGACAGTTTGGGCTGTTTCCACTAGATTCCAGAAAATACTGGAAACAAGATTTGTGTCTGGATCATGTTGTATGCAAGATTTATACAAATGGATCTGAATGGACCCAATACCCATATACAGTGGTATAAATGCAATATCCCAGTGTCATTGAATTCTTCTCTCCAGTGTTTGCTGACATATGCTGGAAACAGCCCAAACTGTCTGCAGGGTGCTAGAGCACACAGGGCCTGATACATACACTTTCAAAAATGAATTTATAACCAAAAGCGCCTATTTTGTTTGTCTGTTTTAAAAAATATATATATTTTTTATATGTTTATTATATCACACACAACATATACTATAATATAATATTTATCACTTTCATAAGTGTTTTAAGTAATTTCAGGGTTTTCTGTAAAAATAAAAGACACAGGAAATTGCATTTATACCACTGTATATGGGGATGGGGGGTAGACGGAAATTACATAAAAAAAGGTAATATTCCTCCATTTAGATTAATTTGAATAAATATTGCATTCATGATACAGACAAAAAAAAATGTCCAGTATTTTCTGGACTCTAGTGGAAACAGCCCAAACTGTCTGCAGGGTGCTAGAGCTCACAGGGCCGGAGTTACACACTTTCAAAACTGAATTTATAGCCAAAAAAAATAAAAAAAGGGGGGGGGGGGGTTATTACAGCTCAGACAACATACACGTACATGTTTATCAGTTTTAGCAGTGGTTTATGTAACTTCAAAGGGTTTCCTGTAAAATGACTCCAGTATTGCGCATTTAGAGACTGTATGTGTGTATGGGAAGCTTTTCAATATGGGTAGGCCAAATCCAGGCAGAAATGGTACCAGAGTAATTTAGTGTAAATAAGTTACTTTGTGTAAAACGAATGCCAAAGTGATGCACATCTTCAGGAAGTAGACTCTAAGCTTTCAAATGATACCACATATGAGGTCAGGGCTCCTCCACAGACACTTAAAGGTGCACTATGTAATTTTTTTTTTGTAAAATATCCAAAAACTACTAGGCCAGTGTTATATACAGTGAGGAAAATAAGTATTTGAACACCCTGCTATTTTGCAAGTTCTCCCACTTCGAAATCACGGAGGGGTCTGAAATTGTCATCGTAGGTGCATGTCCACTGTGAGAGACATAATCTAAAGAAAAAAAATCCAGAAATCACAATGTATGATTTTTTAACTATTTATTTGTATGATACAGCTGCAAATAAGTATTTGAACACCTGAGAAAATCAATGTTAATATTTGGTACAGTAGCCTTTGTTTGCAATTACAGAGGTCAAACGTTTCCTGTAGTTTTTCAGCAGGTTTGCACTGCAGGAGGGATTTTGGCCCACTCCTCCACACAGATCTTCTCTAGATCAGTCAGGTTTCTGGCCTGTCGCTGAGAAACACGGAGTTTGAGCTCCCTCCAAAGATTCTCTATTGGGTTTAGGTCTGGAGACTGGCTAGGCCACGCCAGAACCTTGATATGCTTCTTACAGAGCCACTCCTTGGTTATCCTGGCTGTGTGCTTCGGGTCTTTGTCATGTTGGAAGACCCAGCCTCGACCCATCTTCAATGCTCTAACTGAGGGAAGGAGGTTGTTCCCCAAAATCTCGCAATACATGGCCCCGGTCATCCTCTCCTTAATACAGTGCAGTCGCCCTGTCCCATGTGCAGAAAAACACCCCCAAAGCATGATGCTACCACCCCCATGCTTCACAGTAGGGATGGTGTTCTTGGGATGGTACTCATCATTCTTCTTCCTCCAAACACGTTTAGTGGAATTATGACCAAAAAGTTCTATTTTGGTCTCATCTGACCACATGACTTTCTCCCATGACTCCTCTGGATCATCCAAATGGTCATTGGCAAACTTAAGACGGGCCTTGACATGTGCAGGTTTAAGCAGGGGAACCTTCCGTGCCATGCATGATTTCAAACCATGACGTCTCAGTGTATTGCCAACAGTAACCTTGGAAACGGTGGTCCCAGCTCTTTTCAGGTCATTGACCAGCTCCTCCCGTGTAGTTCTGGGCTGATTTCTCACCTTTCTTAGGATCATTGAGACCCCACGAGGTGAGATCTTGCATGGAGCCCCAGTCCGAGGGAGATTGACAGTCATGTTTAGCTTCTTCCATTTTCTAATGATTGCTCCAACAGTGGACCTTTTTTCACCAAGCTGCTTGGCAATTTCCCCGTAGCCCTTTCCAGCCTTGTGGAGGTGTACAATTTTGTCTCTAGTGTCTTTGGACAGCTCTTTGGTCTTGGCCATGTTAGTAGTTGGATTTATTGATTGTATGGGGTGGACAGGTGTCTTTATGCAGCTAATGACCTCAAACAGCTGCATCTAATTTAGGATAATAAATGGAGTGGAGGTGGACATTTTAAAGGCAGACTAACAGGTCTTTGAGGGTCAGAATTCTAGCTGATAGACAGGTGTTCAAATACTTATTTGCAGCTGTATGCAGATGTTCCAACTATTTGTAAATTGTGAGAAATTACTATTTTAACCAATGAACCGGGACGTGTGAGGGAGTCGCCTGTCGATGACATCATATCTGCGTTCTCCTCTGTTTCCGGTTTTATTTTGCAGAAACGCTTTACTCTCACTGCAGTGTGAACAAGTGTCATAGCAGCCATCGAGAGAACACACAGAGTAACGTCATCACATCATCAACACACTCAGATGTGTCTAATATGATCAACAGAGCTGCGTTACCTCACACTCATGACCGGAAAAGCGGAAATGGTGCCGGCGACTGTGTCATAATAAAAGTCCCGCTGCTCGCGAGGCGTGTGTTCCGCTCTTCTCATTAAAAATCGCTCCAGCGGTTCCTCAGCTCCACAACACTCGGTCCTGCTCTGCTTCAGACTACAGTAACGTTAATAATCACATCCATGAACATGATTTCTGCCCGAGTCCTATCCCGACTCTTTTCCACCGGCTGTGAGGTGAAGACCACATGTCCCAAGATTCTGCTCGCAAACGTGGCGTCATCAAACTACACCTTTGTTTTGAACAGGCGACCTCTAGTGGACGGAAAAGTTACATAGCGCAGCTTTAACATTTAAAGTATATACATGATGATGTATATACCGTACAGGGTCCGCAGAGTTTAAGTGGTTATATACCTTGATTATGTGTTTTTATGAATAAGCATAAAACACATAGACATTTTACTTCATGTCATTTACAACAGGAAACAGAATCCATTCCCACAATGCATCTACAAATTAATGCATTGAAAACCAAAGAATCGGATCAATGAAATTAAGTGAAATCAGCTCTACAAATCTTTATACACACACACACATACATGACCAACCACTTCGATTCAGGACTGTTTGTGTTGCATCATTATGTGTGTATTGTGAGTACAGTCACATTCATTGCTCATGATGAGTGAGCTGAAACAAAAGTTCGGAAAGGCTTCGGAAAAACTCTAGAGAGAGAGAGAGAGAGAGAGAGAGAGAGAGAGAGAGAGATCTAAAAAAAACTGAGGCTCCTGCAAATATATCACGGATAATTGAACAGGTTATGCTTTTTATATACACGACAGTGATTGCCAAGAATGACTATGCCAAAAAGACTATGATAAATGACATTTAGTCTGATTACTGCTGCGAGAGCTGAATGTTTTGTCCATGTATGGGACGGTGTGACTGCGGATTCGTCTGGGGTTTGAGATTCATTAGAGACCTAATTTGATTTTAACTGCATTTAAAGTCACGGCAGAAAAAGTTCTGTTGCCCCAAGTGCACTACGTCTCCATAAGAGAGAAAAAAAGATGAGATCGGATTGCATCCCAAACTATTTCTTGGAGGCTGTGGTGAGCAGGGATTTGCTATGTGTTTGCTATATCTTTCTGAGTGGTTGCTATACAGTTGTCGAGACTTAAAGGCCCAAGTGAAAAGAGTCCATCCTCAAGTCTCTCTCTAATGTGAGGCTCAAGTCTCTCTGTGTGTGAGATTTATAAGATGTCCGTAGTAAAAACGGTGCAAATAACCTTTCAAAGTTTAATACTTCATATTTGTTCAAATCACTGACCCAATAGATACAAGTACTAATAGTGTCGCTTCCCTTGGCAAACAGCATTTGTGTCAGTCTTGAGCAGCATGTTGGATGAATGTGTGTCCATCTGTTTACAGTGTAATGACATGATTCAGTGAAGCGCACGGCCTCATTGTAGTGTCATTATCAAGGCAGGACGATCTCTTAACAGTTTATGTACTGCTGAAAAATATGGCTTCACATTGAGGTCTATTTATTATTATTTTATATTATTGTTTTGTGTGAACTGAATAAGATGACTCTAAACATGTTTCTAAGAAAAGTTGTTTTGTTGACCTTAGATACTGTATGTTGTAACTATTATTTAACCCGTTCACACATAGAGGTCACTACAGTGGACAGTTATTCAAAAATAATTTTCTTGCATGTGCATGAGTTTTGATGACATAGTTGCACATTAACCACTACAATGACATTAGTGCATCATCCTATACTGTATATTGCCACCAAGTGGCAAGCCGTTGTTTGTTGATTTTTTTTTCTTGTAATTTTACTTGAAATGCATTACTTACTCCAAAAAGTAATCTGATTATTTAATGCACATTATTTGTAATTTATTACTTTACTCGTTACATCAAAAAGTAATCTGATTACATAATGCATGTTACTTGTAATGCATTACTTTATTTGTTACATCAAAAAGTAATCTGATTACACAATGCATGTTACTTGTAATGCATTACTTTACTTGTTACATCAAAAAGTAATCTGATTACTTTATTTGTTACATCAAAAAGTAATCTGATTACATAATGCATGTTACTTGTAATGCATTACTTTACTTGTTACATCAAAAAGTAATCTGATTACATAATGCATGTTACTTGTAATGCATTCCTTTATTTGTTACATCAAAAAGTAATCTGATTACATAATGCATGTTACTTGTAATGCATTACTTTATTTGTTACATCAAAAAGTAATCTGATTACATAATGCATGTTACTTGTAATGCATTCCTTTATTTGTTACATCAAAAAGTAATCTGATTACATAATGCATGTTACTTGTAATGCATTACTTTATTTGTTACATCAAAAAGTAATCTGATTACATAATTCATGTTACTTGTAATGTTACTTTACTTGTTACATCAAAAAGTAATCTGATTACATAATGCATGCTACTTGTAATGCAATACTTTATTTGTTACATCAAAAAGTAATCTGATTACATAATGCATGTTACTTGAAATGTTACTTTACTTGTTACATCAAAAAGTAACCTGATTACATAATTCATGTTACTTGTAATGTTACTTTACTTGTTACATCAAAAAGTAATCTGATTACATAATGCATGTTACTTGTAATGCATTACTTTACTTGTTACATCAAAAAGTAACCTGATTACATAATGCATGTTACTTGTAATGTTACTTTACTTGTTACATCAAAAAGTAATCTGATTGCATAATGCATGTTACTTGCATTACTTTACTTGTTACATCAAAAAGTAATCTGATTACATAATGCATGTCACTTGCATTACTTTACTTGTTACATCAAAAAGTAACCTGATTACATAATGCTTGTTACTTGTAATGTGTTACTTTACTTGTTACATCAAAAAGTAATCTGATTGCATAATTCATGTTACTTGCATTACTTTACTTGTTACATCAAAAAGTAACCTGATTACATAATGAATGTTACTTGCATTACTTTACTTGTTACATCAAAAAGTAATCTGATTACATAATGCATGTTACTTGCATTACTTTACTTGTTACATCAAAAAGTAACCTGATTACATAATGCTTGTTACTTGTAATGTGTTACTTTACTCGTTACATCAAAAAGTAACCTGATTACATAATTCATGTTACTTGTAATGTATTACTTTACTTGTTACATCAAAAAGTAATCTGATTACATAATGCATGTTACTTGTAATGCATTACTTTACTCGTTACATCAAAAAGTAATCTGATTACATAATGCTTGTTACTTGTAATGCATTACTTTACTTGTTACATCAAAAAGTAATCTGATTACATAATGCATGTTACTTATAATGCATTACTTTACTCGTTACATCAAAAAGTAATCTGATTACGAAATGCATGTTACTTGTAATGGATTACTTTACTCGTTACATCAAAAAGTAATCTGATTACATAATGCTTGTTACTTGTAATGTGTTATTTTACTCGTTACATCAAATAGTAATCTGATTACAAAATGCATGTTACTTGTAATGCGTTACTTTACTCGTAACATTAAAAAGTAATCTGATTACATAATGCATGTTACTTGTAATGCATTACTTTATTTGTTACATAAAAAAGTAATCTGATTACATAATGTAAGTTACTTTTAATGCATTACTTTACTTGTTACATCAAAAAGTAATCTGATTACATAATGCATGTTACTTGTAATGCATTACTTTACTTGTTCCATCAAAAAGTAATCTGATTACATAATGCATGTTACTTGTAATGCGTTACTTTACTCGTTACATCAAAAAGTAATCTGATTACATAATGCATGTTACTTGTAATGCTTTACTTTACTCGTTACATAAAAAAGTAACCTGATTACATAATTCATGTTACTTGTAATGTTACTTTACTCGTTACATCAAAAAGTAATCTGATTACATAATGCTTGTTACTTGTAATGTGTTACTTTACTCGTTACATCAAAAAGTAATCTGATTACATAATGCATGTTACTTGTAATGCGTTACTTTACTCGTTACATCAAAAAGTAATCTGATTACATAATGCATGTTACTTGTAATGCATTACTTTACTTGTTACATCAAAAAGTAACCTGATTACATAATGCATGTTACTTGTAATGTTACTTTACTTGTTACATCAAAAAGTAATCTGATTGCATAATGCATATTACTTGAATTACTTTACTTGTTACATCAAAAAGTAATCTGATTACATAATGCATGTTACTTGCATTACTTTACTTGTTACATCAAAAAGTAACCTGATTACATAATTCATGTTAATTGTAATGTTACTTTACTTGTTACATCAAAAAGTAATCTGATTACATAATGCTTGTTACTTGTATTGTGTTACTTTACTCGTTACATCAAAAAGTAATCTGATTACGAAATGCATGTTACTTGTAATGCGTTACTTTACTTGTTACATCAACAAGTAACCTGATTACATAATTAATGTTACTTGTAATGTTACTTTACTTGTTACATCAAAAAGTAATCTGATTACATAATGCTTGTTACTTGTAATGCGTTACTTTACTTGTTACATCAAAAAGTAATCTGATTACATAATGCATGTTACTTGTAATGCGTTACTTTACTCGTTACATCAAAAATTAATCTGATTACATAATGCATATTACTTGAATTACTTTACTTGTTACATCAAAAAGTAATCTGATTGCATAATGCATATTACTTGAATTACTTTACTTGTTACATCAAAAGTAATCTGATTACATAATGCATGTTACTTGCATTACTTTACTTGTTACATCAAAAAGTAACCTGATTACATAATGCTTGTTACTTGTAATGTGTTACTTTACTCGTTACATCAAAAAGTAACCTGATTACATAATTAATGTTACTTGTAATGTATTACTTTACTTGTTACATCAAAAAGTAATCTGATTACATAATGCATGTTACTTGTAATGCATTACTTTACTCGTTACATCAAAAAGTAATCTGATTACATAATGCTTGTTACTTGTAATGCATTACTTTACTTGTTACATCAAAAAGTAATCTGATTACATAATGCATGTTACTTATAATGCATTACTTTACTCGTTACATCAAAAAGTAATCTGATTACGAAATGCATGTTACTTGTAATGTGTTACTTTACTCGTTACATCAAATAGTAATCTGATTACAAAATGCATGGTTACTTGTAATGCGTTACTTTACTCGTTACATCAAAAAGTAATCTGATTACATAATGCATGTTACTTGTAATGCATTACTTTATTTGTTACATAAAAAAGTAATCTGATTACATAATGTAAGTTACTTTTAATGCATTACTTTACTTGTTACATCAAAAAGTAATCTGATTACTTTACTTGTTACATCAAAAAGTAATCTGATTACATAATGCATGTTACTTGTAATGCATTACTTTACTTGTTCCATCAAAAAGTAATCTGATTACATAATGCATGTTACTTGTAATGCATTACTTTACTTGTTACATCAAAAAGTAATCTGATTACATAATGCATGTTACTTGTAATGCGTTACTTTACTCGTTACATCAAAAAGTAATCTGATTACATAATGCATGTTACTTGTAATGCTTTACTTTACTCGTTACATAAAAAAGTAACCTGATTACATAATTCATGTTACTTGTAATGTTACTTTACTCGTTACATCAAAAAGTAATCTGATTACATAATGCTTGTTACTTGTAATGTGTTACTTTACTCGTTACATCAAAAAGTAATCTGATTACGAAATGCATGTTACTTGTAATGCGTTACTTTACTCGTTACATTAAAAAGTAATCTGATTACGAAATGCATGTTACTTGTAATGCGTTACTTTACTCGTTACATCAAATAGTAATCTGATTACAAAATGCATGGTTACTTGTAATGCGTTACTTTACTCGTTACATCAAAAAGTAATCTGATTACATAATGCATGTTACTTGTAATGCATTACTTTATTTGTTACATAAAAAAGTAATCTGATTACATAATGTAAGTTACTTTTAATGCATTACTTTACTTGTTACATCAAAAAGTAATCTGATTACTTTACTTGTTACATCAAAAAGTAATCTGATTACATAATGCATGTTACTTGTAATGCATTACTTTACTTGTTCCATCAAAAAGTAATCTGATTACATAATGCATGTTACTTGTAATGCATTACTTTACTTGTTACATCAAAAAGTAATCTGATTACATAATGCATGTTACTTGTAATGCGTTACTTTACTCGTTACATCAAAAAGTAATCTGATTACATAATGCATGTTACTTGTAATGCTTTACTTTACTCGTTACATAAAAAAGTAACCTGATTACATAATTCATGTTACTTGTAATGTTACTTTACTCGTTACATCAAAAAGTAATCTGATTACATAATGCTTGTTACTTGTAATGTGTTACTTTACTCGTTACATCAAAAAGTAATCTGATTACGAAATGCATGTTACTTGTAATGCGTTACTTTACTCGTTACATTAAAAAGTAATCTGATTACGAAATGCATGTTACTTGTAATGCGTTACTTTACTCGTTACATCAAAAAGTAATCTGATTACGAAATGCATGTTACTTGTAATGCGTTACTTTATTTGTTACATCAAAAAGTAATCTGATTATGTAATGCATTTTACTTGTAATCTGACTACATAAATGCACATTATGTAATGTTGCTTTGCTTTTTACATTGAAGAGTAATCAACATACTCTGGTAGACTGGAGTGAGCGTGAGCATTTTCTACATAAGTTGGGTTTCCACAGAGCTGTATCTCCACCAGATCCTTGATGCAATCACGTCCTCACGGTCTGACATCAAAGACAATGTTCAACTTGTATGAAGTTCTTCTCCATCTGCTAGTCAAACAAGAACCAACTCAATTGCTTTTGCAATAATTTAAGCTGTATTATTTTTTGTATACATTTTATTGTTTTGACATGATTTGATATAATTGTATTCATTAGTTTATGTACACAATTACACATAGTATTACTGTATAATGTTTAATACAGTATCTCTTCAGTTAAAAACATAAATGTATACTGTCTACTCAAAGGGGATATCTGAAAATCTGTTTGAAAAAAGTGTAAAAAAAGTTCAAAACTTGTTTTTCATGCCCTAAGAGCAATAAAAGCACAGGGGAGAAAAAAATCCTGACTGAGGTTGTCATAATTCATGCATGATAGTGTTAAATTTGTAATAGCTTTACATTTTTACTGGCTTCATTTACTCTGCAGCTGTCATGTGGTTCCGAATTAATTGTTATACAGTATATTGCCCATTTTAAGCTATAGCGCAGCTTTTTTCATTACAAGCATTCAATGTGTTTATTTGTGGTGATGAAAGGATATTTTTTATACAGCATCTACGGGCTTTTTGCCTTTTATTAATAAAAGATAGACAGGAAAATATTGGGGAAAGAGATGGGGCAAATGCAAATTGCATTCCTGCAGATGAACAGCACTGAATAATCGTAATGATACTTGTGTTAGCACTAGGTAATTTGTCTCATGCTGCGTTCACACCATGTCATAATTTCCATAATTTTGTAATAACAACACGTTGTTCTACTCGGAGCTGTTCACTATGCAACACTGTCAATGCCTAAATGAATCTGAAGGGGTCACATGGGAGAAGTCGGAGCTGTTAGAGTACAACATGATGTGAACGCACCTTTAGTTAAAGGCATGGGTGTCAAGAAACTAAATAAGAAACCACATTTATCAAAAGAAAATTATGAAAATTTTTCATTAAAATTAATTTCAAAAATATTTTTTTCTGAAAACAAGTCTTTTTTCAAGTGTATTTGACTCAAGAATGTTAAGATATTTTACTAAAAAAGGCAAAAATGCATTGTATGTCTATCATTATTGTACAGTCCTTCCAGAAAAATGCGGCTTTTTTTTGTGATCGTTGCGGGCAAAAATCCTTGATTATGCGGCATGTTATCTTAAAAAATGTGATGGAAAATGCGGGATATTTATGCAATTTTATGCGATGAAATTGCGGGAACTTGCAAAAACTGCGGTTTGATGAAAAAGAGAAAAAAAGCACTACATCACAGAAAGTGCTGGGAATATTTAAGTTCTCATCTTGTTTTATTGAAGACCTTAATAAACACATGGCTCAAATTTACAAAACATTGAGTCAAACAAGTTCTGTAGCTTTACAAAAAGAATATGCTACAACTTCTGAAAAATGAATAAATAACTTCCTGTTTTACAGAGGTAGCTTTACAAAACAGACATTTGAGTGCTTCCAATGCACAAAGTGCAATCTCTTAAAGGGATAGTTCATCCAAAAATTTTAATTCTGTCATTAATGACGTCCCCTCATGTCGTTGGACACCCGTAAGACCTCCGTTCGTCTTCAGACACAAATGAAGATATTTTAGTTGAATTCCGATGGCTCAGAAAGGCCTCCATTGGCACAATGTACACTCTCAAGACCAATAAAAGGCACTAAAGACATCGTTACAAAATCCATCTCACTACAGTGGTTCTACAATAACTTTATGAAGCGACGAGAATAGTTATTGTGCGCAAAAAAAAAAACTAAATAACGACTTAGCGATATAGTGATGACCGATTTCAAAACACAGCATCATGATGCTATGAATCAGCGAGTCGATTCATGATTCGGATCGCGTGTCAAACTGCTGAAATACGTGACTTTGGCGATCCGAACCGCTGAATCGACTCATTGATTCATAACGCTTCAAACCGCTGAATCGACTCATTGATTCATACCGCTTCAAACCGCTGAATCGACTCATTGATTCATAACGCTTCAAACCGCTGAATCGACTCATTGATTCATAACGCTTCAAACCGCTGAATCGACTCATTGATTCATAACGCTTCAAACCGCTGAATCAACTCATTGATTCATAACGCTTCAAACCGCTGAATCGACTCACTGATTCATAACGCTTCAAACCACTGAATCGACTCACTGATTCATAACGCTTCAAACCGCTGAATCGACTCACTGATTCATAATGCTCTGAACCGCTGAATCGACTCATTGATTCATAACGCTTCAAACCACTGAATCGACTCATTGATTCATAACGCTTCAAACCGCTGAATCGACTCATTGATTCATAACGCTTCAAACCGCTGAATCGACTCACTGATTCATAACGCTTCAAACCGCTGAATCGACTCACTGATTCATAACGCTCTGAACCGCTGAATCGACTCACTGATTCATAACGCTTCAAAGCTTCATGATGCTGTGTTTTGAAATCGGTCATCACACCGGGAAACTGCTTTGCGCGTCTTTTGCTGTTATTTTTGTTGGCAAATGGGAGTTTGTGCTTCATCATGGTTTCACTGATATCTATGGTTTCTCCACGGGGGTTTGCAGCTTTTCGATGACGTTCGAGTCGGGTAATTACGTCACTTCAAAGCGTTCTCATGGCAATAGGGGGAAATGGCGGCTCTTGTGTGAAGTAAACAAACATTTTTCAACTTTCTGCTAATATATATATGACATTTTTTGCAACGAAAATGTGGGGATTATGAAATCATGCTATCCCCGCATATTTTGCACGTGGAAATAGGCAATTAATGCGGCGAAAGTGCGGCGTATTTGAAAAAATGCGCCCCCGCATAAATATGCGGACTTTGGCTGATTATGCGTTAAATCACGCGATCGCATAATCGCGTTTTTCTGGAGGGACTGATTGTAATGCAAATATTGTTGTATATAAAACTAGTGTTGTAGTATCCCCAGGTATTTTGTACTTATTTTGTCGATTATTTTACTATAATTTAAAGACTGCGTGTGCTTTCTTCTGCATGAGAGCAAAGGGCTGTAAGTGTTTCTAGCACTCAGACACAAATAAAGCAGCACATTTTCTCTCTGCCTGAACACAAGAGTGTCAGGCGTGTAAATTGATAGGAAACAGCTTTCAAGTTCAGTGTGGCATCACTGTTGTCATTCTTACAACAGGCCGAAATAACACAGGGCCACTAATTACTTCTGCTTCCTGTTTCTACAGTTTCACATCACACCCCTGGAGGTTGAATGTCACTGATAATTGGTTCCTTTGACTTTACATCAATAGACAGACCTAATCCACCCACTTCACAAGGGCGCTTCACAGAAGTATGAAGGGAAGTATGCAACATGCTACAGTACATGCTTGACATTTTATATTTGAGAAAGAAGTTCTCGGGAACTTTGGTCCCAGCTGTCACATCATGTGTTCATATTCCGAATGCCAGAAGGAGAACATGCTTCAAAACACAAGTCAGTCTAATGCATTGCAATGGCTCCCTCTAGTGAAGCGTGGAGTCCAACTCTGTTTGCTAACATACAGTAAGCATAACTATTGCTATGATTTACATACAGTGTTTGGTCAGACCACTAACCCAAAGTCTTAAACTTGTACAAATCACTTATAAATAATCCTAGCAACCATCCAGGCAGTGGAGCTTTTCTAATTTTCTTGATTTCTAAATTATTGATTCATTTAATAAAAGATGTTCCACTATTCATAATAAAGTCTAGAAGAGGAAAATATGTATTTTCAGCAGCTAAGAAGAATTATATTATATTAAGAATGTTGAGGCCGGATTCACAAGTAAAAAAAAACTGTTAAAGGTGCACTATGTAACATTTTTTCAGTAAAACCACAAGGCCAGTGTTATATATTTTGTTCAGTTGAGTACTTACAATATCCCAAATGTTTCCAACTATTTGTAAATCGTGAGAAAATTGCTATTTTACCCAAGGAACCGGGGCTGAATTCGAAATCGCCCCCTAAACCCTCATTCACTATTCCCTACTTTAGTCCACTAATACAGTTCACTTGAAGGAATGAATGAAAACAAGTGAGTGAAGTCGGACAGCCGTTGTGTGTACATCGGCTGTACACTCGTTATTGCGGTGCAATGTGGGATTGAATGAGTGCACTCGAACATGACCACTATGGCCCTGTCCCAAATGGCATCCTAAACCCTCACAGTCCGCACTTTCATGATGTAATGCCGCTTTGACTGCCGTGAAGAAGTCCGCTGTGTAACCCGCACTAGTGTGGGCTCGGCAGAAGTGCACATCGAGGGCGCATATTGACCTCAAAGGGGGCGCTCTCGAGCACCCTTCTGAGACCTAAAATGACAAATGGGACACTCTGCGGTCTCATGGACTTAACGGACATGCGCACGCAGCGGCCATTGTAAGTCCACAAGACTGAAAGTGCACATGAAGTGTGCCATTTGGGACAGGGCCAAAGGTTTCGGACACCACTACAAATGGCTGTCCCCTCAAATAGTGCCCTATTCGAGGGTATAGGGGGCGATTTCGGACATGTGAGGAAGTCGCCTGTCAATTGCGTCATATCTGCGTTCTCCTCGGTTTGCGATTTTATTCTGCAGAAACGCTTTACTCTCACTGCAGTGTGAACAAGTGTCATAGCAGCCGGCGAGAGAACGCACAGAGTAACGTCATCACATCATCAACACACTCAGATGTGTCTAATATGATCAACAGAGCTGCGTTACCTCACACTCATGACTGGAAAAGCGGAAATGGTGCCGTGACTGTGTCATAATAAAAGTCCCGCTGCTCGCGAGGCGTGTGTTGCGTTCATCTCATTAACAATCGCTCCAGCGGTTCCTCAGCTCCACATCACTCGGTCCTGCTCTGCTTCAGACTACAGTAACGTTAAAGGGATAGTTCACCCAAAAATGAAAATTAGCCTATAATTTACTCACCCCTAAGTCATCCTAGGTGTATATGACATTCTTCTTTCAGACGAATAAAATTGGAGTTATATTACAAAAGTCCAGGCTAATCCAAGCTTTAGAATTTGATTTATAGTTGCTCTGTTTTTGAAGTCCATAAAAAGTGCATCTGTCCGTTAAAAATAAATGCTCCACGAGGCTCTGGGGTGTTAATAAAGGCCTTCTGAAGCGAATTGATGCGTTTGTGTAAGAAAAATATCCATATTTAAAACTTTATCAAGTAAACTTTCGACCGACCGCCTTCCATGGAAAAGTGTTGAATGTTGAAAGTGAAACTCAAGATGCGTACGTGACGTCATGACGAGCACTTTCGATTGTCAGGGGAACTTTCAACAATTTTTCCAAAAATTGAACAGGGAAGGCGGTCGGCCGAAAGATTACTTGATAAAGTTTTAAATATGGATATTTTTCTTACACAAACGCGTCGATTCGCTTCAGAAGGCCTTTATTAACACCCCAGAGTCGCGTGGAGCAGTTATTTGACGGACAGATGCATTTTTTATGGACTTCAAAAACAGAGCAACTATGAATCAAATTTTAATGCTTGGATTAGCCTGGACTTTTGTAATATAACTCAGATTTTATTCGTCTGAAAGAAGAATGTCATATACACTTAGGATGACTTGAGGGAGAGTAAATTATGGGCTAATTTTCATTTTTGGGTGAACTATCCCTTTAATTATCTCATCCATGAACATGAGTCCTATCCTGATTCTTTCCCACCGGCTGGGAGGTGAAGACCACATCTCCCAGGATTCTGCACTCAAACGTGTCGTCATCAAACTACGCCTTTGTTTTGAATAGGCGACCTCTAGTGGATGGAAAAGTTACATAGTGCAGCTTTAAAATAAAAATGCGCATTCCTTGAAGAAAAATCTTTAAAAGTTTAGAATTTTGAGGTATTACTTCAACGAATATGAAATGAATTCATCTATACTAACTTTAAAAAGAAAATGAATTAGTGTGTGAAATGCTCCTTATCTTGTGTTTGTCTGACCCTGGTATTTAAGACTTCTTGTGTAGAACGCTTTGAGCCTTTGTGTCATTTATTGCAACACATTCTCTGCTTGTTGTATATGTGAACAAATTATTTTCATACTTGATTTACAGTATGACAACTACCCGAGGCTACACAACACAAACTCATCATTAGAAAACAGGTACTTTTAGTGGTAATTTGCATACAAGTTCATGCTATTTGTTACGTCAGATCACACACATGCATGCATACACACACAAGCGTACACACACACACACACACACACACACACACACGGTGCTGTAATATAAACCCATAATATATGTACAGTATGTAAGTATATTGCGTACTGAGCCTTTGTGTCATTTATTGCAACACATTCTATGTTTGTTGCAAATGTGAACTAATTATTTTCTTAGTCTGTTATTGTTTAACCCCTTAACCAGGGGTCTCGAACTCATTTTACCTGGGGGCCGCTGGAGGTAGACTCTGGGTCAGGCTGGGCCGCATCAAGTATTCCACAAAAAAAAGTGTTTCAAGTATTCCAAAAAATAAAAAGAGCACAACTGATCCAATCTTCTCAATCTTTATTACAGTATTAACAGATCTTCAACATGAATGTTTCTTCTGAACTCTTGGCTACTCTATTTTTTTTTTAAATATATCCTATAGAAATTAAGTCATTATGTAACAATGAAATAATGAATGATTTTAATTTTATTTAAAATAATAGACTAATTCAAAGCAAGGCCTTAACCAGGTCAAACAGAACAGTGAACGAAATTCTAGTTCTAATCTTTTTGGGACTAGTTGTAAACAATATTTGCATTAATTTCCGTCAAATATATTATTAGTCCTGAGATTCTGCGCATGAGTGAATAAATACATAGATCCGCAGTGAACACTTGACTCCTCTAGTGGTCTGGTGGTAGAGTTTTTGTAAACCGCGTCAAAGGTTCCGGTTTCTAATCCGCTCTCATATAGTTTTTTTTTTTCTTCTTCTTCATTAAAATCAAAGATGTTCATCAATGATTGTATATTAAGAGCATGGACACGTTTGTGTGCATTTTTGTGTGCATTTTGAGCGACAGACTGACGCGCTCGTCTGTGTGTGAAGACAGTGCATGGGCCAAAAGAGAATGTAAACCCCGCCTACTTTGATTTGATTGGCCATCTCTTTGACATTGACGAGCGCTGTTAGACCACATTCGTTTCGACTGTCTGATCCGCCTCACATTCTGTTCCTGTCAATCACGCGGCGTCAACCAATTATACTGCATGAGGGAGGGTCGAGCCGACTCTCACACACACACACACACACACACACACACACACACACAAACACACAAAGGAGGCTGCAAGCGTGGCAAACGCTACACACGCAACGACTCAGCAAAAAGGTGCTTTTTAGAACAACGAGCGGGCCGCACTAACACTAAACTTTGATGTCATGTCAAAACTTTGAGACCCCTGCCCTTAACTGTCACCGCCCTGCTGGCGGGACGCCTGGCGCTCTTTTTTTGATCTGCCTTTTTTTTCGTATCATATATTTTAGTAATTATCATAAATTAGGTCTCATTCGAAAGCTTACAAACTCAAAATTCATCCTGTGAAAACCTTTTTGAAATCGAACGTTGCGTTACCATGGAAACGGTACTCTAAATTATTTTACCGGGCTCCTCCCCCTAGTGGGCAGTGTCATGTTTCGTATTACAAAATATATTTGAACGACTTTATAATCAAAACCTTTTCCAATCTTGACAAAACACATATCGTCGGAAAGGTCTGAGTCTCAAGGTTACACATTTGGTGACTGTTTTGTGACGGAAGTGATATTTGGACAGGAATGTACAGGAAAAATGCTTTTAAAAAACGATCAATGGAATGTGTGACACCCGGTGGCTATATTTGGTACAGCGCCTAAACAAAATCTCATGGGGACTTTATTTTTTGTGATATCAACTTCAAATTTGGAACACAACTTGTTTAGACATATGGCTTTGATTTTAGAGTAATTTTAGAGTAAAAAATTTGTTGTAAAAGATATATTTTTTATCAAATAAAAAAAATATTTAGTACAATATTTTTCATTTACAGTAAATTTAAACTTCCATACTGAAGATATGTTTATTATCCATTCATACTTGAAATGCTTTCACTTCAGCAATAATCTGCTGAGTGTCTTCTTTAAAACAAGACCAAACTTAGGTATATATCCCAAAGCATTCTTGAATTTGCATAGTGCATTGTCATGACTATTCAAGGGGGGTGACAGTTAAGAGGTTAAGATTAAAATCAAGATCATCTGGGTCAGTGTTTTTTATGTTAAGTGTCATATTCATAACACATGCAATCATTCCTCAGATGTTTATCCAAAGTGATTTACAGTGTGACAACAACCCGAGGCTCATCATTATACACAAACTCATCATTATAAAACAGGTAACTTTTAGTGTTAGGATTAATTTGCATACAAGTTCATGCTATTTGTTATGTCAGATCACACACATGCACACACACGCACGCACGCACACACAAACACACACACACGCATGGTGCTGTGTAAACCTATAATATATGTACAGTATGTATGCATGTTGCACTTTTGTCACCTATACTGGAAAAATGTTTTATCCCTTCAAGCATCAAATGTCAACTCATGAATCACAAAATACAGTCGAACTAATAAAGTCTTTCCATGATGTGTCAACTTTTAAACAGAACTATATCCTCAGAAATTCAGAACGAAACAGAGAAAAAGTCATGATCGCCTCTTGTAGGTCATTCAAATGCGTGTGTTCCAAGGAACCCAAAATAAGGGGTAAAAAGGAAACAGATAACGCTCTGTGGAATCTTTCATGTTGATCTTTCCAAGGAAAGACAGAAGCAACAATGAAAACGTGTGCTCACTCAGATTTCTTTATGCACTGGCATAACTCGTTTTTTTGGAAAGTGACATCACAGCTCAGCTGTATTTGAATCTCTCCACCACACTTCAGTGAGCACAAAAGCGAGTTCTCCCCATAGAAACACTACGATAAAATGGCAACTCGACCGTCTCACTTTGAGGAGAACCTTCTCTGCTCGGTTTGCCGTGACATCTTCAGAGATCCCGTTCTCCTGCTGTGTTCCCACAGCTTCTGCTGGGCCTGTCTGGATCAGTACTGGGAGCACACCAGCTCGCAGAGATGCCCCGTTTGCCGGACAGACTTCTGCATGGACCGTCCTCCATGCAACCGCGCTCTGAAGAACCTGTGCGAGATCTTCCTTCAGGAGAGAAGCCAGGCGGAGGAGCTATTGTGCAGCGTGCATGGAGAGAAACTTCAGCTCTTCTGTCTGGAGGACGAGCGTCTGCTGTGCAGCGTGTGTGTGAACGCCGACATGCACGTCCATCACGCGTGCAGACCTGTGGATGAAGCTGCAGTGGCCTTCAAGGTACATCCCTCATTATCTGCTGGGAAATATGTAGACTTTTACAATAATAGTTGTGAGGTTTAAGAGAAAATGCCACATTATTTCACTTAATTGTGCTTGATAATCCATAACTATACAATTTACTGCAACTACAATTTAATTCTAATAATTAGTTCTGTTTATCTCAGAAATATATATATATATATATATATATATATATATATATATATATATTTTTTTTTTTTTTTTTCTGAGATAAACAGAACAAAAACTTTAGTAACTCATACAATAAACAGACATTAATGCACTTCATGCATTATGATTATCTGAATGTCTCCTCTGTGTCCACTGCAAAATTAACTGACTGCTTTTTAAGGATATTATAGTGCACATTCATCTGATTTGAAAATGTTTGAATTTTGAGTAAGGCCTGAATATTGTGTAAGAACATTTTTAAAATATCTCAACATGGGGCACATTAGATTAAGATGTCTTACAATAAGTTGTCATTACATTTCCAGAATTCTGCTATAAATTTGCTATAAATCCCAATCAGTCAATCCATCCATCCATCCATCCATCCATCCATCCGTCCATCCAGCCAGCCAGCCAGCCATCCCAATCAATCAATCCATCCATCCAAATCAATCCATCCATCTTCTCCACCTCAATCCATCCCCATTAAGCCATCCATCCATCCATCCATCCATCCCAATCAATCCATCCATCGAGCCAGCCAGCCAGCCAGCTAGCCATCCCAATCAATCAATCAATCAATCAATCAATCAATCAATCAATCAATCAATCAATCAATCAATCAATCAATCAATCAATCAATCAATCAATCAATCAATCAATCAATCAATCAATCAATCAATCAACCAACCAATCAGTCAGTCAGTCAGTCAGTCAGTCAGCCAGCCAATCCATCCATCCATCCATCCATTCATCCATACATCTTCATGCATCCCAATTAATCCATCCATCCCAATAAATTCATCCATCCCAATCAATACATCCATCCATCCATCCCAATCAATACATCCATCCATCCAGCCATCCATCTTCTCCACCTCAATCCATCCCCATTCATCCATACATCACCATCCATCCCAATGAATCCATCCATCATCCCAATCAATCAATCAATCCATCCATCCCAATCAATTCATCCATCCATCCATCCATCCAGCCATCCATCTTCTCCACCTCAATCCATCCCCATTCATCCATACATCACCATCCATCCCAATTAATCCATCCATCATCCCAATCAATCAATCCATCCATCCATCCCAATCAATCAATCCATCCATATAAATCTCCACCTCAATCCATCCCCATTCATCCATACATCACCATCCATCCCAATTAATCCATCCATCCATATAAATCTCCACCTCAATCCATCCCCATTCATCCATACATCTCCATCCAACCCAATTAATCAATCCATCCATCTATCCCAATCAATCCATCCATCCATCCATCCATCCATATAAATCTCCACCTCAATCCATCCCCATTCATCCATACATCACCATCCATCCCAATTAATCCATCCATCCATATAAATCTCCATCTCAATCCATACCCATCTATCCATACATCTCCATCCATCCCAATTAATCCATCCATCCATATAAATCTCCACCTCAATCCATCCCCATTCATCCATACATCTCCATCCAACCCAATTAATCAATCCATCCATCTATCCCAATCAATCCATCCATCCATCCATATAAATCTCCACCTCAATCCATCCCCATTCATCCATACATCACCATCCATCCCAATTAATCTATCCATCCCAATTAATCCATCCATCCCAATCAATCAATCCATCCATCCATCCCAATCAATCCATCTATCCATCCATCCATATAAATCTCTACCTCAATCCATCCCCATTCATCCATACATCTCCATCCATCCCAATTAATCCATCCATCCCAATCAATCCATCCATTCATCCATCCAGTTAGCCAGCCAGCCAGCTAGCCATCCCAATCACAATCAATCAATCAATCAATCAATCAATCAATCAATCAATCAATCAATCAATCAATCAATCAATCAATCAATCAATCAATCAATCAATCCATCCATCCATCCATATAATTCTCCACCTCAATCCATCCCCATTCATCCATACATCTCCATCCATCCCAATTAATCCATCCCAATCCATCCATCCCAATCAATCCATCCATCTAATTCTCCACCTCAATCCATCCACATTTATCCATACATATCCATCCATCCCAATCAATCCATCCATTCATCTATCCATATATCCCAATCTATCCATCCATTAATTTCTTCATCTATACATACATCCATTCATTCAACCATCCTTCACAACCTATCCATCCATTCATCCAATCATTAATCTATTCATATATCCCAATCCATCCCATCTGCACTGTGTTGCCTTTAGATATTAGTATCTGGAATTGGCCATTTAAAACCCCATATGGTCAATCACTATAGATAAAGTTATTATAGATAAGATTAAGAAGCAGAATTTGAGAAATTGTGAACTGCAAAATTGACTAATTGGTTGACTAAAATCCTAATGTTTTCCACAAACTTAATGTATAGGGAGAACCTGGAGCCAAGCCAGCTAAAACAATCTTAACTAGGGATTGAATTGCCTTCTGTGAGTCTTAGGCATTTTGTTCTGTATACCACACTGGAAGAGCACAGCAAAGAGACTGGAGGCAAAGATGCATAATAAAATATCGTTTGAGATGCATTATATAATGTTACTCTAAGCTACCTTTTCAACTTTCTTTGCAGGAGGTGCTCAAAACAAGACTGAAGCCTTTGCAAGAGAAGCTCAAACTTTTAAAATCAGAGAAATTCATCTGTAATCAAAGAGTGAAACACATCAAGGTAAAATCAACAGTCGAAAATCCTTCATACCTTCAGGGGACAATTACATAACCTTTATCTTTTTATTGTGGTACAGAACCAAGCCGAGCAAACAGAGGCACATATTAAGAAGGAGTTTGAGCAGCTTCAGCAGTTTTTGCGTGATGAAGAGTCAGCCAGGATAACTGCTCTGAGGGAGGAAGAGGAGCAGAAGAGGAAGGTGTTAGAGGAGCAGATGAGCAGGATTAACAGTCAACTCTCATCTCTTGTAGAAAGAATTAGGACCACTGAGGAAGAGATGGAGTCCAACAACATCTCATTCCTGCTGGTAAACACAATCATTTATCATACTTTTCTTTTTATTATCCAAAGTGAATGATTTGTGTTATTAATGACCCTACAAGTTCAATTAAACCACCAACATATGCGGAAAATATGTATGTTTTAAATATTTTAAATATGAGGGAATAGCAAACCACTAAACTTGGTTAAAAGGTATTTATCTGATACAGTTATTTGGCAAAATCTGACAAAAATTACAGCTACACTCTAAAAAACGCTGGGTTAAAAACAACCCAAGTTGGGTTGAAAATGGACAAACCCAGTGAATGGGTCGCGGTTGGGTTAAATGTTTGCTCAAAACAACCCAATTGCTGGGTTTGTCCATTTTCAACACAGCTTGGGTTGTTTTTAACCCAGCATTTTTTACAGTGTACAGGTTTTATTTTATGATGTAAAAAAATCCATACAAAAACAAGAAAAGTCACAGGTACAGTGACTATAACATAACCAGTCATTAATATTTCATTGGTTCTCCCTTGTTTTTGCATGTGTTAATAATTTCTCTGTATGACATCCTGGCCAAAAATCAGTTCTGCACAATCTGAATTATTTAAATTATTTGATCAAAAATACAGTAAAATCAGTAATATTGTGAAATATTTTTAAATTTTAAATAACTGTTTTCTATGTGACTATATAGCAAACTTTTCTTTATATTATATATATATATATATATATATATATATATATATATATATATATAGGATTCTATGTAGAGCCCTAGTGTTCCTCTTAAATAATTGAATGATACTTTAACAGGTTATTTCAATTTCAATTTTCTAGTGATAAAGTCTGTTAGCAAGGTGCTTCATTTAGTCAAATTTAATTTAATTTAAAGATGAATCAAAACAAAATTAATGAATTAAAACTAAATCTATAAAATGATGATGGAACCCCTAAAAGATTCTTTATGAAGTGACTGACAGAACCTTCCAAAAAATGCTTTTCTTATTTAATATTTTTTTTCTTGTTTCCAGTCCAAATATCTAAAAATTCTACCCACATTTACTAGATAAATAAGATATTTTTCTTGTTTTCTGGGGAAAAAAATCTAAATGAAGTGAATTTTGAGTTTTCTGCAAATGGGTTGAGAAAAATAATCGTACTTCTGCTTGGGACAGAAACAAGAAACAAGATTTCAATCAGAAATAAGATTATTTTTCTCACCCTATTGGCAGACAATTGTGCTCGTTTTAAGCAAAAACACTTCATTTTGATTTTATTTTCAAGAAAACAAAAAAATATATATCTTATGTCATCTTACTTATCTAGTAAATGCATCTTGAATTAAGAAACTTTAGATATTTACACTGGAAACAAGAAAAAAAATACTAAGTAAGAAGAGAAATAGAGAAATAGATCTTAGTAAATATTGCTATTCAGCAATGTATTATAATTATAAACAATTATTGATTATAATATCTGTTTGTCATTTCCATGTAAATCCGTTTAAAGAAGTACAAAGGCCCACCTGACAGGTAAGTCAACTATCCCTCCTTTGAACCCTCTCTGTTGTGATTGTGACCCAAAATCAGGAACGATACTGATCCAGGGATGTTTTCCCAGTTCTCAGTTTAGCAGTTTGTGTCCAGAGAAGCTTCCAGAAATGCTGATCGATGTGGCAAAGCATCTGGGAAATCTTAAGTTCGGAGTATGGCAGAAAATGAGGGCTGCTGCTCAATACAGTGAGTCTCATGGCTAAAGTATGACCTACGCTGAAAACCTACACTGCTGAAAATAATGGTCATACTCAGTATATTTGTCTGGTTTTCCAGAACAAATGACTTAAGACATATTGTGGGAAAAATGTATCAAAATTAAGTTTTTTAAATCACCCTTGTTGCTGAATTATTACAGTAATAGAGGCTACAGATTTCACATTAGAAAATACACTTACATCACTCTAAAAAATGCTGGGTTAAAAACAACCCAAGTTGGGTTGAAAATGGACTAACCCAGCAATTGGGTTGTTTTAACCCAGCGATTGGGTTGTTTTAAGCAAACATTTAACCCAACCGCAGGGTTAAAACGACCCATTCACTGGGTTAAAACAACCCAATTGCTGGGTTAGTCCATTTTCAACCCAACTTTTTTTAGCATTTTTTTTGAGTATTCCTAACTTATGAAATTGATTCCATAATGTAATAGTATCTTTTCAGTGTGTTATCAAAATGTGTGATGAAGTTACAACCCAGCCATGAGGTTCTGGGCTATAGAACAGAGTTTGCTGACAAAACAGTAAATGTTCTCACTGACATATGACTTGACTTGACTTTGACTTGTATTATCCCCTTGGGGAAATTCTGTTGCAATTTGTTTCAACATGTCCATAGACTTAAGGGTTTTTATACTGTACAAACAGTATATTCTCTCCCCTTGCACTAACCCTCCCCCTAAACCTACCCATCACACAAAACTTTATGCAAATATATACAGTGAGGAAAATAAGTATTTGAACACCCTGCTATTTTGCAAGTTCTCCCACTTGGAAATCATGGAGGGGTCTGAAATTGTCATCGTAGGTGCATGTCCACTGTGAGAGACATAATCTAAAAAAAAATCCAGAAATCACAATATATGATTTTTTAACTATTTATTTGTATGATACAGCTGCAAATAAGTATTTGAACACCTGTCTATCAGCTAGAATTCTGACCCTCAAAGACCTGTTAGTCTGCCTTTAAAATGTCCACCTCCACTCCATTTATTATCCTAAATTAGATGCACCTGTTTGAGGTCATTAGCTGCATAAAGACACCTGTCCACCCCATACAATCAATAAGAATCCAACTACTAACATGGCCAAGACCAAAGAGCTGTCCAAAGACACTAGAGACAAAATTGTACACCTCCACAAGGCTGGAAAGGGCTACGGGGAAATTGCCAAGCTGCTTGGTGAAAAAAGGTCCACTGTTGGAGCAATCATTAGAAAATGGAAGAAGCTAAACATGACAGTCAATCTCCCTCGGACTGGGGCTCCATACAAGATCTCACCTCGTGGGGTCTCAATGATCCTAAGAAAGGTGAGAAATCAGCCCAGAACTACACGGGAGGAGCTGGTCAATGACCTGAGACCACCGTTTCCAAGGTTACTGTTGGTAATACACTAAGACGTCATGGTTTGAAATCATGCATGGCACGGAAGGTTCCCCTGCTTAAACTAGCACATGTCAAGGCCCGTCTTAAATTTGCCAATGACTATTTGGATGATCCAGAGGAGTTATGGGAGAAAGTCATGTGGTCAGATGAGACCAAAATATAACTTTTTGGTCATAATTCCACTAAACGTGTTTGGAGGAAGAAGAATGATGAGTACCATTCCAAGAACACCATCCCTACTGTGAAGCAGGGGGGTGGTAGCATCATGCTTTGGGGGGGGGGGTTTTGCACATGGGACAGGGCGACTGCACTTTATTAAGGAGAGGATGACCGGGGCCATGTATTGCGAGATTTTGGGGAACAACCTCCTACCCTCAGTTAGAGCATTGAAGATGGGTCAAGGCTGGGTCTTCCAACATGACAATGACCCGAAGCACACAGCCAGGATAACCAAGGAGTGGCTCTGTAAGAAGCATATCAAGGTTCTGGCGTGGCCTAGCCAGTCTCCAGACCTAAACCCAATAGAGAATCTTTGGAGGAGCTCAAACTCT
Source organism: Romanogobio albipinnatus (assembly GCA_023566225.1). Taxonomy (NCBI): domain Eukaryota; kingdom Metazoa; phylum Chordata; class Actinopteri; order Cypriniformes; family Gobionidae; genus Romanogobio; species Romanogobio albipinnatus. The sequence continues at coordinate 4,286,069 of CM042246.1, read as the reverse complement.
GTGTTTCTCAGCGACAGGCCAGAAAACTGACTGATCTAGAGAAGATCTGTGTGGAGGAGTGGGCCAAAATCCCTCCTGCAGTGCAAACCTGGTGAAAAACTACAGGAAACGTTTGACCTCTGTAATTGCAAACAAAGGCTACTGTACCAAATATTAACATTGATTTTCTCAGGTGTTCAAATACTTATTTGCAGCTGTATCATACAAATAAATAGTTAAAAAATCATACATTGTGATTTCTGGATTTGTTTTTTTTTATATTATGTCTCTCACAGTGGACATGCACCTACGATGACAATTTCAGACCCTCCATGATTTCTAAGTGGGAGAACTTGCAAAATAGCAGGGTGTTCAAATACTTATTTTCCTCACTGTACATAATCTTGTTTAATTTTCTGACCCCATTGGCAGATATTCGTTCTTGTTTTAAGCATTGCCTTTTTATTGCTTTTTGTTAAAAGTTTGTCAAAGTTTGAGACCCCTGATATTTTGTGCCCCCCTACTTGACATCAAAGTTTACTGTTAGTGCGGCCCGTGCGTTGTTCTGAAAAGCACCTTTTTGCTGAGTTGTTGCGTGTGCTGCGCTTGCTGCGTCCTTTGTGTGTGTGTGTGTGTGTGTGTGTGTGTGAGTGTGTGTGAGGGTTGGCTCGCCTCATGCAGTTGACACCGCGTGATTGATTTTAGTGAAGAAGAGGGAAAAAAAAAAAACTATATGAGAGCAGATTAGAAACCGGAACCTTTGACGCGGTTTACAAAAACTCTACCCCCATACAACTAGAGCAGTCAAGTGTTCACTGCGGATCTATGTATATTCACTCATGCGTCTCAGGACTAATAATATATTTGATGCAAATTAATGCAAATATTGTTTGCAAATAGTCCCAAAAAGATTAGACCTAGATTTCGTTCACTGTTCTGTTTGACCTGGTTAAGGCCTTGCTTTGAATAAGTCTATTATTTGAAATAAAATTAAAATCATTCATTATTTTATTGTTACATAATGATTTCATTTCTGCGAGATGTGTGTGTTGTCTTCTTTAAAGGAACACGCCGACTTTTTGGGACTTTAGCTTATTCCCTGTATCCCCCAAAGTTAGATAAGTCCATACATACCATTCTCATCTCCGTGCCATAACTCTGTCTGACACACACACCGCTAGCCTAGCTTAGCACAAAAACTGGAGGTAAAGGGCTCCAGCTAGCCTAGCTTAGCACTTAGCACACTTTGTGCCGTCCCATGGGTGCAGTGGCGCATTGATATTACACAGCGCCTGAAAATAGTCCCCAGCGCTCTCTGTGTAAGCAGGTTGTCACATTGGTTAAGTTGACAGAAGTTAGCCTATTTTCAGGTGCGTAATATCATATCAGTAATATCATTGCGCCGTTGCACTCATGGGACGGCTCAAAGTTAATTGATTATTACGCAGGAATGAGAGTATATTTCCTAGCCATATCAGTCTAGAAAATCACAACTTTTAATTTTCCGTCGGTCATAGTACATGATGTAACTATACACATCACAACATGTAAATCGGAAAATGTTGGTGTTATTTTGTGACTTATTGAGCAGTAGGCTAGCTGGAGCCATTTACCTTCAGTCTTTGTGCTAAGCTAGGCTAGCTGGAACCGTTTACCTCCAGTCTTTGTGCTAAGCTAGGCTAGCTGGAGACATTTACCTCCAGTCGTTGTGCTAAGATAGGCTAGCTGGGGACTTTTCCCTCCAGTCTTTGTGCTAAGCTAGGCTAGCTGGAGCTGTTTACCGCCAGTCTTTGTGCTAAGCTAGGCTAGCTGGAGCCATTTACCTCCAGTATTTGTGCTAAGCTAGGCTAGCTGGAGCCGTTTACCTCCAGTCTTTGTGCTAAGCTAGGCTAGCTGGAGCCGTTTACCTCCAGTCTTTGTGCTAAGCTAGGCTAGCTGGAGCCGTTTACCTCCAGTCTTTGTGATAAGCTAGGCTAGCTGGAGCCGTTTACCTCCAGTCTTTGTGCTAAGCTAGGTTAGCTGGAGACGTTTACCTCCAGTCTTTGTGCTAAGCTAGGTTAGCTGGAGACGTTTACCTCCAGTCTTTGTGCTAAGATTGGATAGCTGGAGCCATTTACCTCCAGTCTTTGTGCTAAGCTAGGCTAGCTGGAGACATTTACCTCCAGTCTTTGTGCTAAGCTAGGCTAGCTGGAGCCGTTTACCTCCAGTCTTTGTGCTAAGCTAGGCTAGCAGTGGGTGTGTTAGACAGAGTTATGGCACGCACAGAGATGAGAAGGGTGTGTATGGACTTATCTAACTCGGGGGGATACGGTGAATAACCTAAGACCCAAAAAGTCAGCGTGTTCCTTTAATAGAAAAAATAATGTGAAATTCTGTTAATGATGGGGAAGCATTGTCTCATAAATGATGTACAATTCTGAAAGAGTTAATACACATACACCTCTTTTCCCTCTGTAGTTCCTGTCATCCTCGACCCCAACACTGCTCACCCGTGTCTGCAGCTCTCTGACGATCTGAGCGATGTGCGCTTTGGTCATTGGAGTCGACAGGCCCTGGGTTACATGGAGAAACGCGAGGGCTATTCGAGCGTCCTGGGCTCTGAGGGCTTCAGCTCTGGGACTCACTCCTGGGACGTCGAGGTTGGTGACAACACCACCTGGGCCTTAGGAGTAATTTCAGAGTCTGCCATCGAGACACGAGACAATCCGCCCAGTTCTGGCCTATGGCGCATAGGCTTTCACAACGGGTCGTACGGACAAGGCCTTTCAGGAGAGTTTCTCACGCCGCTCACAGTGAAGCAGAAGCTCCAGCGCCTCAGAGTACAGCTGGACTTGGACGGAGGGAAACTCTCATTCTTTGACTCTCTCAGCGACGCTCATCTCCATACGTTCGAGCACACCTTTAGCGAGAGAGTGTTTCCGTACTTCTGTAATGTGTGTCCATCTCAAGCGCTGAGCGTCTTGCCGGTGGAAATGTCTGTCGCAGGACTGGAGGTGCGTAGAGTGTCTGCACCAAACCAGCCTGATCGAGAGCAAGCAGAGCTGCAGAAGTAACAATCCTGCTCATTTTATACATGCACTCTAAGGTTCTTGGCTGAGTTTTAAAGAAAAAAATGCAGAAATGTCTTAAATGATTGTATTATTATTTCATGTTTAACATGTGAGATGGTGGTCCAGTGGGTTAAACCATGGAACTGATATGCAAAAGGTTGCTGGTTCGATCCCAGCGGTCACCACCAGTGTGTCCTTGAGCAAGGCACTTTACTCCATGTTGCTCCAGGGGGATTGTCCCTGTAATAAGGGCAATGTAAGTCGCTTTGGATAAAAGCGTCTGCCAAATGCATAAAAATAAAAAAAATGTTAACAGGTTATTTAAAAACAATTCTAGTTATAAAGTATGTTTACTAGCTGTTTAATTCATAAAATGTAATTAAAATAAAAAATTAATTCAAACAAAATTAATGTAATGATCCCATGATGGATCACCTGAAGAGCCTGATGGAATCCTTTAAAGGGGGGGTGAAATGCTGTTTCATGCATGAGTATTTTACACTGTTAAAGACTTGGATTCCCATGCTAAACATGGACAAAGTGGACATTTTAAGGAGTATTTCTGTGATAAAAATACTCCTTCCGGAGTATTTTTGCCGGAACAAGTTTCGAAACGTTTTTTTTGTTTCGTCTGACGTCCGCAAAGGCAGAATGTCCTTGTACGGTCCCGTAGGGACATGAAATCAACAATGTCACCAAAGAAGTGTGTTTTTGGTTGTCAGGGCAAGACAACCCTGCACAGCTTCCCAAAGAACCCAGCGTTAATGGGACAGTGGATGGGGTTTGTTTTTCCGGAGCAGCAGTGCAGGTGTGCAAGTGTTTTTGTTTGTTCCCTGCATTTCGGCGACGATCATTTTATAAACAAGGCCCGGTTCAACTCTGGATTTGTAGCTCGTCTAATGCTGAAAGATGGAGCGGTCCCAGCGATTAAGGTTCACGGTCGTGTGTTGGAAGCAGGCGGTGAGTAAAACTGCTTCAAATGTCTTTGTGTTGTTAGCTATCAGCGTGTAAGTGCACCTCAAGTAAACAACATGACGTGCAAAACCGTTCCGCTTGCTACTGCTAACTTTAAGCCCTTATAAACCAGGAGTAAACACACACAAATGTTGTAAAACTCGCGCATGACAAGCCGCTAAGTACACACCTCATAGAGACGTCCTGCTGTAGTCGCTGCTGCTGCTGCTCCTGTTCAATTTCTGCATCCGGCAGAATCTGTGTGTGGCTGAATCTGATTGATAGTCATGGTTTATTTAGGATAAATAAAATAAATTTTTCTTTTCCACTTTTAAGGATGTCACAGCTTTCAGACGCTCTCAACTTTTTGGAGATATGAAGGATGCAATACTACTCTATAGGTACTCAAGATTGACATGAGATTGACAAAAAACTGAGTGTTTCATCCCCCCTTTAAGGTTCCTTTTCCCTAAGGAACCTTTTCTTCTAAGAGTGTGTGTGTGTGTGTGTGTGTGTGTGTGTGTGTGTGTGTGTGTGTGTGTGTGTGTGTGTGTGTGTGTGTGTGTGTGTGTGTGTGTGTGTGTGTGTGTGTGTGTGTGTGTGTGTGTGTGTCTGAGAGAGAGAGAGAGAGAGAGAGAGAGAGAGAGAGAGAGAGAGAGAGAGAGAGAGAGAGAGAGAGAGAGAGAGAGAGAGAGAGAGAGAGAGAGAGAGAGAGAGAGAGAGAGAGAGAGAGAGAGAGAGAGAGAGAATGTTGATACCACAGAAATGTGAAAGAATTGCGGAAGGTCTATTTGCACATACTCGTCTTATTCCTTGCTGCAACCAAATGTGACAGGTTTAGGGTAAGGAGCCAATTCATGTCCTCGCAAAAGATCGATGTGTGTGTGTGTTCTAAATGTAATTATTTTAAATATTTATGTTTAACTATGGAAGTATTTTTGGGGTTGTGTGACAAACTGTCCTGCTGTGAATTGCAACACATGCTTTATGCCTTTAATTATTACAAGTGCTGTGGACCCTTCCCACAAAAACACAAGGCACCGCATCGCTCTGTGTGAAAGAGCACATTCTTCTGTTCAGTTGCACAATTCTTTATTCTGTTTTATTCTGTATGTAATATTACATATTACTTGAATGTTACAAACAAGATTTTTTCAGTATTTTCTTATTATTATGCCTTAAATGTACATCTGAAAAAGAAAAATGCATGATGTGATGACAGTTGCAAGATTTCCTGGCTGTGAGGTCAATGGAAACTGTAACAATGTTATGAAATACACAACAAATATATATTACTGAACTGATAATTGGATCTTTAAAATATATTGTATCATAATAAATGCTTAAATCTGATTAGTTGACAAACAGGTTTTGACCGCATTACAGTTCCATATCACTCCATCAAATGATTTCTGTTATTTCAAAGGTCCTGACAGCCAACAACAGCAAAAGAATAAAAACCCACAATGACACTGACCAAGAAAATAAATATAGGCTAGTAAAGTGTATAAATGCATAAATATGACACGCTATTTTCTTGTTTTCCCCAGGAAATTCTGTTTTATTATCTATGCAATGCACACTTTATTTGTCACCCTCTTTCTCCCAAACATACACGTGCATTATTTGGTACTTTATTTTACAGTGGCCTTGTTACACTTGTTACATGTACTTACTGGGTCAGTAAATTATGCAAAACTACATGCAACTAACTCTAAACCAAACCCTAATCCTACACTCTAAAAAATGCTGGTTTTTAAGCAAACATTTAACCCAACCGCTGGGTTAAAACAACCCATTCACTGGGTTAAGACAACCCAATTGCTGGGTTAATCCATTTTCAACCCAACTTGGGTTGTTTTTTAACCCAGCATTTTTTAGAGTGTAACAGCATTGATTCACTCAAGCCAGATGGCAGGAAGTCCAAATCATTGGACTCATCATTGGATCCGATCATACTAAACAGAGGCTCTTTATTTGACTGGCTATCTTAAGTTAATGAACAACTCAAGAGTTGAATAGTTCTTCAGAGACTTCACCGCCTTAGGCAGTCATGTGACTCCTCACAATACACACACAGATGACCACGTGAAGTTTCGAAACAATACACACACAGTCTTTTGTGCGAATGAGCGCACACACACATAGTTGAACACACTGAACTTTCGGACTCATCTCACATACACGTGGACTAAAAGAACTGTCTTAATAATGTCTAAATATATATATTTTGTTGTGGTAATGTCTTCATAGGATGGATTAGAATAGCTAGGATGTTTACTGTATGTAAAATTGATTCGGTATGCCACTAATTGTAAAAATGCTTGTACCTCTGTATTCTCAAATCACAGAACGATAGTGTTTGGTACCTTCTCGATCGCAGAAACCTGACTGTACCGAATTTCATTCACAAGTTACTACAAGAGGCATTATTACAAAAATACCAGCTTTCTGAAGAAATAGAGGCTTTAGAATTTCCACCCTACTGATTAACTCAGAGGGAAGGGGCTGTCCACGAACAAAGAACAATGAAAAACTCGCGCCTTTGGTCTCCCGTGCGCGATTGGATCACTCCAGGATAAGGGCGTTGGTCATTGTGTCCATAAAAACGGGAACTGACCTTAACTCTTTGCATTCCGCCACAACGAGAGAGCCCCCTTGGCATTCTGCCACTGAGAGGAAGGGCCACTTGGCGCTCCGCCATTCCGAGAAGACCTCCCTGGCCCTTTGACCTTCCCTGGAGAGAGAGAGATTCCTTTGGCACCCAGCCAAGACTGAGAGACTTGCAACTTCTGGAGCGACTTTCCTGAACTTCACAGAAATTCCCCGGACTCATCCTTAGCGAACTTCCACGACGATTCGAACTCAGACACGCACACGAGAGAGCCTAATGCAAGTATTATATTTCACCTTTAACTGCTTGTACGAGGTTGTCTTAATTAATCCTGATTCACGAAATCATAAATGTCTGAAGGGTTTTGGTGAACTGTCTCTCTCTCTCTCTCTCTCTCTCTCTCTCTCTCTCTCTCTCTCTCTCTCTCTCCCTCGTGAATTCTCTCTTTCCATCATTCTTTTCCTTTTTGATTTGATTCTGTTAAGTTTGATTTTTCCTTGTTTGTACCATATTTTGTTTCTCCTATATATATATATGCATATTTACCCCCGTGTGATTCGTAGCTTTGTATTCTGTAGTTGTTTTATTAAAACCCAATAATTGCATTGAATTGAATCCGTATTGTTTTGCTCACAAATCTCGAAGTCACTGAAGCGTAAGATCCAAGCTACCCCTTTAAGCTTGATTTTCATGTATTACTATTTTAGTAATACAAATTGTGCAAACATAAGAGATATTATTTGTCTTGATCAAACAGATCAATGTTTCTTAAGGTTTGTAAGATTGATAATTGATGAAGAAATCAATTTGGATAAAGGTTACTTTTAAATGATTAAAGGTTCCGTTATACGTTAATTTTTCTGTACAACAAGCCAATAATATTCATAAACTCATGAATATTCATACCATTTGAGTTAATTATTCCCCAGAAGTTATTGTTGTTACAGGTGGTGGAGAATGCGGGCAGTTTCAAACTTTGTTTTTGTGAGCAATATTAATATTCATATTCATGTGTATTTTTGGGTATTAATATTATGCATGCGCGTTCCCGTTCATTTGATTGAACTGTGAGACATCGCGAACTCACTCACTGACGAGGCACAACGCCGAGCTCAGTCTAAGCATATTAAGAGATGCTAAATTGACAATATTATACGTCTGGCAAAGATAAGGAAATCTCTGCACAGTCCGTACATGAGTAATATTGTTTTGTCCCGCTTGACTTGAACGACGAAATCTTCTTGCAAGCGGAAGATTGAAATTGAGCGAGTTTCCTCTTTTCAATAATAGGCCTAATATAATATTATATCGTTAAGATAAACGATAACTCCTGGTCGAACATTGGCCTAGCTAACCAATTTAATCCTGACCTAAAACATTTAACTCATACATGCTGAACGATCAGCTAGTTTAATAAATGTCTATTGGAGTTCTGTTAAATGTGAAGTAAGCAGATGTACATTCCTGTGTCCACATTTTCTTTCGGTGCAAAATACAGCACCAAGAGACCCGCCGCGGTCTGAAAGTAAATTGTGATTTGTGTTAATTCTGCGGGTGTGCGCGGCCATCAGTTGATTTTTGGTCTTCAGTCACACGAGCGGGTGCAACTCTGCGGGCTAGACACCAGAGGGCAACCTGACAGCTCGCGAGTAACACTTCACCATTACTTTATCCCGAACGGGCGCAACAGCGCCATCTGGTGAGCAGTCCTCCTAAGTAACTCTAGTTTGGTGGACTCGACTGCGCCATCGCGTGGAGGATTACAGATAGTTCTCTCCGCTATTAATTTTGTCTTAACAAAATATCCTTCCTAAGTAGAGCATGTGAATTGTTTATTGATTACTGTTAGAAACGTTTTCATTTATGCAATTTTACTAGCATTAGGCAGCAACCAGGTCTCATTCTCGCTGATTAAAAACACTTATTTTGAATTTGAGTGTAAAAGGAAAAATGAATTTCCTGTAACTTAAATTGAGATAAGATCTCTTCAAATCACTGACAGTCCGCTTGGAAGGAAGGACGCCACCGTGTGGCCGTACCCTGCTAAGTCAGCTTACAGCTTTTTCTCTCTTTTTCACTTTCTTCCAATTCTGTGTGAAGTGCTTATTCCTGTTCCCTTGCTGATTTATTAATATTTTTTTGTTTTGTTATTAAGGATACTCCAACGTAGCATTAAATTGTTATAGGATATTATTTGGACTTGCTTTCTTTTATTTACATTCTCCCTACAGGCTTATTTAAATTTAAATTTTAAACTTGTTTTGAATTTAATTTGAATTAAGTTTGTCTTGTTTAATTTTAATTTTCTATTTAATTTAATTTTATTAATTTTTTTTTTTTTGTTAAATTTTTATTTATTTATTTTCTTCCTCTCATTTGGGTTAGGTTCATTTTGATAGTTACCAACATTATCAAAATTGCCTTTTGTTTTATCATTATTTGATAGAAACCTTTGCCTTTTTCTAAATCACTCTCGATATAGGATTTTGCATTTCCTTTCGCCTGCAACCATGAATCACTTGATCCGGTAAACAATAGAGTCTTAATTAATTTTGAGTTCGCCTGTTTACCCTCTTTTGTGTATTTATTGTAAGGCTCACAAACATCTGTGGTGAACTGAGAATCGTCTCAACGTGGTCTCCACGAGCAAGGTTGTCCAACCAACGTGACCTGCACCGGCTGTGTGTGAATCTCGGTTTCTTTTACCTCTGTTCGCCGTTGCGGCACGCAGTGGCGACATCAGCAATCTGACACTCCAAAGCCGGTCAACCAGTTCAGCTGACACACACAAGGCAATGTCTGGGACCACTACCTAAACCGGGGCCTAAAAGTGGGCCACTCTTGAAAAAGAGGGTTCTAGGGAACGTGCCGACTTTGCTGTGCTGGCTGGCGGTTGACGGGTGGGTGCTGTCAGGTCGTGTTTAAAGTCTAAACTGTTTGAGCGGGCGTAACGCGACAGAGTAACAAGGACCGAGGACACGGCAGTTGGGTGTCTGGGAACGCCCGGAAGGCCGACTGCGCCACTGGTTTCCACCTGAGCGACCTCAAAATCACCCCGGATAAACTAAATGTGTTAAATCCACATTATCAGCCAAATACTAGATACTCCCCGAGTATAGCCTAAACGTTTGGCCCACCTTTCCTCTCTAAGCTGCACCCTTTTCCTAGGTTTCCTACCCCGATAGCCACACATGCTGTAGGCCCTATCAGAAACTCTTACGAAAGGTAGCAGGCTTAACCCCTTTAGTGCTTCTCTAACACTCCCAGCGTTCGCGCTTATTCTCCTTGTTATTGCAGACCAATTCATTTTGTGTTTGTTTTCACTGTGCTCTTTCCTACCTTCACTGTCCGGACTGTCGTAATCTTGTTTCTTTCAGTTCACCAAGAGACCCCAAGGAAAGCAAATTAATAGAGTGACAACCAAGCAGCCGGCGTCACCAGGTGACCCACAGGGCTACTGCCCGTCAAAGCCTCTATTTCAGGCCGATCCAAAAATTGGCCCGCCTAATTGCCTAACTGTCTACATCAGTTAGCCAAAATTCTTGTCGACGGCATAGTCCGTACAAGAGCTCGTAAACCTTAGAACAAACTTGCATTGGCCTCTTTGTGTGTGTGTGTGCTGTGTTTCTCTCGCCCACAGTGAACCAGTATGTCCCGTTCATCCAGTCCCGCTGTCCCTTGGGATCGCCTAGCGGTATGGCTGGAAGCGATGACGAGCACTGTTCCGTCTGAGGACACCAGTGATCTGCAACAGCTGAACCAGGAGGAACTGGACACAGAGCTAGACAAGCTGACGGCACACGACCCGACGCAGAGTTACTCTCACAAAGAACTGGCCAAGATCCTCGGGAGCCTCGCCCACAACCTTGTCGCCCAGGCACGGCTAAGAGAAAAGAGCCACACCGACCTGGAACAGGAAGCGGCAACACTAAAGCTCCAAGCCGAGGAGGCCCGGAGAAACCAGGCCCTCACCCAGCGTCATCTAGATCAACTACTTCTAGAGACCGAGAAAGAGGGTGAAACGGACACAGAACGTGAGAAAGAAGTAGAAAGACTTCGAAAGACCCTGGAAAATCTGCGTCTAGACACAGACCGCAGAGAGCAGTCAGAGAAAGACACCAGGGAAGAACTCAACGAACAGCTCCGGCAAGGCAAAGCTCTCTTAGAGAGAGCCAACACTGCACTTAAAGACAAAGATTCTAGAGCCAAAGCCTCCGAAAAACACTTGCAGGCTGCCCGAGCCGAGATCAACGAGCTTGTCCAGCAAAGACATGATCTCAAAGATGAACTTGACCTTGTTCACAGAGAACTGAAACATGCATATAAACTGCAAAGTGACCGGGAAGGGGAAACACACCACACAGAGTTTCCCCCGACCAGCTGGTCCGCACCTTTTAGCCAAGAACCAAGAGCTATAAAGGGGGGTGACAGCCCACCACTCAGACTGTCACCCACGAGCCTCCACGAATCCCCGCCAGCAACTGAGGAAGGGAAGCCCTTCCAGGAAGTCAGAGTCAGCAGCCACATAGCTCATAAAGACCTTGACAAGCTGGCCAGGAATATCCCTACATTCAGCCCAGACCCTGCAGGAGGACACGACGTTCACGCCTACTTGCAAGACATAGACTTTCACCTGCAGACTGTTGCTAACGCGAACACCTGGGACAGATTGTATCTACTCAGAATCACGTCTAACCGGGACGTGCGTAGCTTTCTAGACCGCCAACCAGAGACTGTCAAAGCGGACTACGGGCAGCTACGACGAGCTTTAATTCGTGAATACTCTGATCCAGAATCAGTCCAGGGGCTCATCGCTGCTGTGGACCTCAGGCAAGGTCGACTTGAAACCCCACAGAACTTTTACAATCGACTGCGACATACCTACTTCGGCGCACGAAACGAACCAGGTATGGAGGAGGACCTCAGCTTCAGAACCCTGTTCCTCCGAAACCTCCACCCCACGATTAATCACCATCTGGGAGTTCTGGTTTGTCCACGCAGCATGTCCACCCAACAGTTAAGAGACTTAGCTCACAAGGCTTACACCAAGCAAAAGGCTATTTCTGAAAAGACTGTAAAACACCCAACCATTTGCCCTGTTTCTGAGCATCGCCCAGAGCTGACCCTAGAGGGCGCCCAACAGAACCACAGTTACGGACCCGTCAACAGAGAGTCTACACCGTTCCAAGCCAGCAGAGGGCAGCGTGGTCATGGTAATGCCCATGCAAAGCACCAGAACGATCACTCTGGAGGATCCTGGGACCGGCCTCGCCCCTCCCACAACCAAAAGGGGGGGGGCACATGGGAAGCCGGCCGGCAACCCAGAAGGAGCCGAACCCTCTCTCCCAGAACGCCAAGCCCAGAAAACCGACGGAGGGACCACTCTCGACGTGGTACTGGTAAGCGCGGATCTGAGCCCACGGCTAACAAGAAAAGTACGGTCGAGTCCGAAGCTGCAGAACTGCTGAAGGTACTGAAGGAGTTTCTACAAAAGAAACCCCGCAAGACAGACAAGAAGGATGAACCAGACACCGCATGACTGGACCGGACGCCTGAAATCAACCTTCCTGACCTTTCTGCAACTGAACCTAACACACAGAACACTGTTTCCCAACCACAGACTCTCGAACTAACTGTTGCACCCCCACACGTCAGCAACACCCACTCACTCCAGCTGACGGCAACACTTCCTGACCGAGACAGTGTCACTCCGCACACCAAGGTACATGAAAGTGCTGTCCTGGTTATCTGCACTCACAGTGAGACACAAGAGACATATCCCGACTGCCTACCGATCAACACACAGGCCCCAACACCCAGACTCTTGGGGAACCTGATCGAGAAGGGAATGGCTCGAAAACTCTACCTAACCATCACCTTGGAAAAGGAACTGAGACTCGAAGCCCTGGTCGACACCGGCTCCGACCTAACGTTGATATCCGTTCAACTTTTTGACAAACTTAAATTTGAAGCACAGAGACAGAATCGCACTCTTAACCTTCACACGTGTAAGCTGAATGTGCAGTCGTACAGCCAAGACGACATCCAGCTCAAAACCATAGCTCCCATTCACCTGACAGTTGGGCCTATGAGTCTTGTACATCCTGTCTATGTGTCACCTATGAACACTTATCCGTTTCTCATCGGCAAAGACCTGCTGGACCGTTTCGAACCTTTACTGGACTTCAAACAGCTGAAATTCTGGGCACAAGTGCGAGAACCTCTTCCCCTCCAGACACACAGGTCTTCTGAGCAAGACTGTCAGGTCACAGAGGTCACGGCAACCCCAACAGAACCAGACTGTCAAGTCACAAAGGTCACGGGAACTCCTGCAGCCAGCCGTGAGAACACAGTCTCAGACCCAGAGCAAACTTCAAGTTCGCTACTCTGCACATTTCAGCTCACCATAGACTCTGATACCTACAGCCCCAAGGTCATGACTGACCTGCAGCTGAATGATATCACCACAACGAACACTATTCTAGCATTATGGGCAGACAACTCAGCCATTAGTCTCTCACTGTTCAATGCACTCAGGGAACACGCACCAGATCCGCCTTATGCCAGCAAGCGCACCCGTTTCCCTTTGAACTCACACCCCTCCTCTATGGTGTCCGCCAGAGGAATCTGTGCGCTGCGCTTGACATGGAATCATCGGTGCCTGACCCATTACTTCCTGGTCCTTCCGGACCCGCCCCACGATGTTTACATCGGAGCAGACATTTTGGTTCGCCTCCGGGCTCATGTGGACACGTTTAACGAAGTGGTATGGGCCCCATTGACTTTACAGCCACATGTTTCCATCAGCCATGACAACCTCATGTCAGGACAGACCATCCCTGAGGTCTGCACCCTAGTCAACGAACAGGGAACGGTGGTACCAGCATACACCAAAGGGGTCGCTGTTCGGCTCAACATGCGATGTGGTCAAACCTTAAACCACACGCTGGGCTTCTTCCAACCCTCACCCGAATGTGTGGAACTCGGACTCACACTTGAAGCCACACCCCTCACTGAAGTGTCATCTCGTGTAGTCTACATCCTCTTCAACAACTGCACAGCAACTGACATCAACATTCCCAAGGCCTACCGGCTGGGATGGCTAGTGAGCCATGACTTTCATGACTTTGAACTTGTACTACCCATCATTGGGCCCATTCCACCTGCACTGATACCTGAAGGGAGCACAGATAACACACTGTTCACCGCACCCTTCAAATTCATTGCCATCACGTCTGTCATGCCAATGACCAAAGACCAGGTGTGTCGAACGGAGCTGACTGAGGACAGTCACCTCGCGGTATACACAGTCTCCCACCAGCCTGTCAGTGAGACTGATGAACCTGCCACACCTCCCAAGATCAACCTGACTGATGACACACATACGGAGGAACCGTACCCAGGTTTTGAGTCTCAAGTGCAGCAAATTCTACGAGACGCTGACGCGCTCCAGAGCGAGACAGACCGTCAAAGACTCAAACAAGTCCTTTATAAGTTCAAAGAATCCTTTGCCAAAGACTCTTTAGACTGCGGGCTCACCAACCTCCACACGGTGCGCATCCCAACGCACCCTGATGCGCCTCCCACTTTTGTCAAGCAATACAAGATTCCCATCGCCTCACACGAACCAGTGCAGGAGATCATCGAATCCATGCTTGAAAAAGGTGTCATCCGTCCTTGCAACAGTACCTATTCGAGTCCGATATGGCCGGTTCTGAAAGCCAGCGGAGCCTGGAGACCCACGATCGACTATCGGAAATTGAATCAACAGGTACCGTTGTCAAGATGGCCTATGACCCAGCTAGAACAAGAAATACCCCGAATCAGGGGAGCCACAATCTTCTCTACACTTGATGTGGCCTCTGGATTCTGGACCATTCCGGTGCACCCAGAAGACCAACACAAGCTAGCATTCACATTCGGCAACCGACAATACACCTTCAACAGGTGTCCGTTCGGCTATGCCAACTCACCAGCTGAGTTCAACATCTTTCTGAACAAAGCCTGCCCAGACGCCAGAGTAAGAGGCAACCTGATCTATGTAGACGATGTTCTCATGAAGAGCACAACGGTGGCCGACCACCTGAATGAAATAGACTATGTTTTGAACCAACTGTCCGCAGCCGGTGCCAAGATCGCCCTCCACAAAGGACAGTGGTGCCGGACCAAGGTCAACTACGTGGGCCTGCTCATCGGATCCCAAGGCATTGAACCTCAATCAAACCGTATTCATGCCATTCAAAACATCAAGCCTCCTACAAACGTCTCTGAGCTGCGCAGTTTTCTAGGGGTATGCAATTACTCCCGACAGTTCATCGAAAACTACTCAGACATTGCTAGACCTCTAACAGCCCTGCTAAAGAAAGACTGTCCTTTCGTCTGGTCAGACGCTCAAGAATACGCCATGACGGCACTTAAAAGACATTTATGCACAGCTCCATGCCTTGCTTACCCCGATCCACAGAAGGAATTCTACCTGGAAGCCGGGTTTTCCGACCAATGTCTCAGTGCTGGCCTATATCAACGACATGACCAAGACAAAAAGGTGGTCGCATACGCCAGCAAAACGCTTCTCCCACCAGAGTGCAAGTTCTCAGACTGTGAAAAAGCTCTGTTCTGCACGGTGTGGGCCATTCAGCGATTCTCCAATTACATTGGGGCACAGAAAGTTATCATTGAGACTTGCCACCAGCCCGTAATGTTCCTCAACAGCCAACGCATCCGAGATGGCGTCGTCACAAATTCACGTATAGCCACGTGGTTGATGGCCCTCCAGGGACGCAACGTTGAGGCACGGTACGCACAGAATCACAAGTCTGCACTGGGCAATGGCCTGGCTGCATGCCAAAACTGCTCTGATAACACGCCTGCTGCTGCAGCGGATGCACAAGAACCCCAACAACAACAACTGACCTGCCACAGATACTTCGAACCGAATGCGTGCCAGGACATGCCCACGGCCTACGTCGATGGGTGCTCCTACAACCATGACGGCATCCTAAAAGCAGGTGCAGGAGTGCTGTGGGTGAACGATCAGCCGTGCCCACCACAACACTTCAAGTTGGGCCCCCAGTCATCGCAATATGCAGAGATAGCAGCTATTCTCATAGCCCTACAGATCGCATCAGCCAATGACATCAGAGAACTGCTCATCTGCTCAGACTCTAACTATGCCAGACTCAGTTTCGTGTGCCACCTTCCAAGCTGGAAACAGAATGGTTTCAAGACCGCTAACAACAAGCCAGTCAAACACCAACACCTGTTCCAGGAATGTGACAACATCACAAGAACACATGACCTGACAGTGTACTGGAAAAAGGTAAAAGCACACTCGAAGCTACCAGGTCTCGACAAAGACTTGAATGACCAAACAGACGCCCTCGCCAAGACGGGCGCACTACACGGCGACATGTGGGTACCCCCAAACCCCACATCCAGCCCCAACGTTGCAGTGCTAACCCGCAGCAAGCGACCGGCACCGGCTACAATGCCCGCCTCGCAGCCGCTATCGCTAACTCCACAGATTTCCAACAACGACATCGCGGATATGCAAGCCTCTGACACTGCAATAAAGACAATTCTTGACCACCTCTCTGACCCCTCCTGCCACCCTATCACTGACTCTGAGCTCACTGATGACTCAAGTCTCAGACATCTACATAACTCCAGACACATGTTGCGTATACAGGACAACATTCTGTGGTTTGCGCCCGATGACAGCACAGCGCCAAGGCTTGTGGTGCCACGGTCGCAAAGGGGGGTCATGCTAATGTATGCCCACGACACACCATGTGCTGGACACCACGGCACCAGAGCCACGTATGACACACTGAAACAGGTGGCATATTGGCCCGGGATGCAACAAGATGTGGCAGAGTATGTCAGAGAATGCCTGGTTTGCTGCCAGTTCCAACCAGCAAACCCGAACCACAGAGCCCCACTGCAACGCAGAGGGATCACGTTCCCGTGGTCAGACCTACAAATCGACTGGGTGGGACCCCTGCCCAGGTCCGCAAGAGGCAACAAGTACTTCCTCACGGTGGTGTGCCAGTTTACCAAATGGGTAGAGTGCCTGCCAGCACCCAATGACACCGCCCAAACCACAGCATACCTCCTGATGAACCACATCTTCTCCCGGTTTGGATTGCCACTGAAAGTCAACTCAGACAGAGGCACCCATTTCACGGCCGAGATCATGCAACAGATCTGGAAATGCCTAGGGGTACGGGCTAGACTTCACGTCAGCCACCATCCAATCTCGTCCGGCCAGGTTGAAAGATCCAACCGAACGGTGGTCGCCATGTTGAAAAAGTATGTGTCTGCTAACCAGAAAGACTGGGATATGAAACTCCCCCTCGTTCTGATGGCTCTCAGAGCGACCCCGCAGGAATCGACAAGGGTGTCCCCCTTCGAGCTCATGACTGGGCGGCAGATGACTCTGCCACTTCACTTGCTGTACCAACCCGGAGACTCCAATCTTGTCACCGCGTACACCACATTCCAGTACCTCGAGGAGCTCCATAGACACTTAAAAGCAACCTTCGCGTTTGCCCAACAACACCTGCAGAAAAGCGCTGAAGGTCAGAAAGCATACTACGACCGGAAAGCATCACACCAGGAACTGGATGTGGGCGACAAGGTCTTGTACTACAGCTTCAATCCGCCACCTTTGACAGGCCCCCGGCGGTTGTCAAAGAAATTTCTGCCTCACTGGACGGGACCCCATGAGATTATGAACAAACTCTCCCCCGTAGCGTACCAAATCCAGCTAAACCGGGGACACAGAGAACCAGTTCTCAAATGGGTCCACCGGAACCAGATTAAGAGACATGTAGCCACTAGCATAGAAAGACAGGGAGGGGCCAATGCAAGCTAAAACTCAACCGCCGTCACCGAAGCGGAAAGACTGTCCCATCCAACCCGGGACAAACCTTGCTGACCTGTTTCTTTCTCTCTCTCCCCTGCTCCTCCCTACCGCTCTCTCTTACCTGCAATAAGGATGCGGCTGTGGATCATCCTCCTGTGCCTCCTGTCAACCAGAGGCCAGCCGCCACCCGACCTCATCACACCAGGCCCCGCCTCGGGCATTGTATTGAGAGAACAACCGGGGCTCCTGATCACCAATTGCCGGACGCACACCCAGAAAGTGTACGTTCGACTCGACCCTCGCAACGTCTACAGAGCACACTACCCCAAAGCAGTAGCCCAGTACAGCTGGGCCGGTGCCCGATGGACAGAAGACTCTCTCCTCCATGCCGAGGCCGATGTCAAGCACATGCTCAACCAACTGGAGAAGATGACAGTCACCCAAGCGGAGTTAGGCGGACACAACCGCCGCTCCAAACGGTTCCTGGGAGCGTTGCTCGGAGCCGCCGCCGCCGTTGGAACTCTGTTTAACATTGGCATGTCCAGTGTCAACGCAGTAAACGTAGCCACGATAAGACGGCATGTGGCTGAAATTCAGACGGAACTCCCACAGCTAAAAGAGCAACTCACCACACAGAGTGCAGCCTTACAGACCGTCGGCCAGACATTAAGAGGAACGGTGGTAATTCTGAACACCCACAGTGTCCTGTTGAACCAGACCGTGAACTCCATGAAACAGCTGTTTACAGTCTTCCAGAATGACTTTGCTCAAACGCAGCTGGTCACAGCCTTAATAACTGACATGCTACGGGAAATAAGCTCCTCCATCGACAGCTTAGCCATGGGTAGAACACCACCATACCTCATACCCTTAAGCCTGGTGCAAAGTGTGCTGGCGTCTGCTATCAACACACCCGCCGACCCTCTGCAGGTACACCTGGCCTACTCTCTAGGTAGCGCCAGTCCCCTTTATGTGGACCCCGAGCAGAAGGAGATGGGTTTCCTTCTTAACTTACCCATCATCGAGTCGAGCCGAATCTACCGACTCAAAGACATTGTCAATGTGGGCTTTTGGAAGGGTAACACACACCTTAAGGTGCGCACTCCTGAGGTGGTCGCCTACCACGACAGCGATACACAGCTGTACTTGGCCCCAAACCTGCACATGTGTACCCTGACTAAAGACATTCACTACCTCTGCCCTAGCAAGCCCTTCCTCAGAGACAACACCGAAGGAATCTGCGGACTGCAACCAATGATCAGCAACACCCGCTGCCCTACTGATGCCACGCCTCGTACCCAAGTCACTGAGACGCAGGCAGAGATCGTAGGTGACAGGTGGCTCGTCAACACTCCGGTGCGTACCGCTATGCTGATCTACGACCAGCATGACACCGCCACCCGCATCAACTTGCTGGACCAGAGCATGTGGATCCAAGTACCACGAGGGGCCATCCTCCACCTGGACGATTTGGCTTTGTACCATCTCCCAAGTGAAGAGTATCAGTCAGAGCTAGAAATCCCAGCCTTTTTCAAGGACCACAACTTCACCCTAGCTCCAGAACTAGAACGGTGGATTGAAAAAAGGGGGGCCTCAGCTCATTGACATTGTTCCCCTCGACACAGCCCTCCAAGCATTGTCTCGACTACCTATCCTGAATACCTCACCTGTTGTCCAAACCTGGACCGCCGCTGACACTGCGCTATGTATCTCCATGATCATCGGCAATACCCTAACCCTGGGCATAGCCTTTCTCCTGTACAGGAAGTTCAACGAGATGAAAACCTCTACAGCCAAACTCACGACAGCCGTGTCTGGAGGTCTCAGATGGAAATCCCGGAAGGAGGTTCCTACGCTAGAAGCAGATGCGAACCTCATCGAGCTGGCTCCTCAGCCATAACAAACATCTGCTCTCCAACCGTCCCGATTCACCTGCCATCCGACCACTGTGATGAGGGGTTGTCCGATAATGTCCATCGGACATCATCCGACAAAAAGGGGGACTGTAACAGCATTGATTCACTCAAGCCAGATGGCAGGAAGTCCAAATCATTGGACTCATCATTGGATCCGATCATACTAAACAGAGGCTCTTTATTTGACTGGCTATCTTAAGTTAATGAACAACTCAAGAGTTGAATAGTTCTTCAGAGACTTCACCGCCTTAGGCAGTCATGTGACTCCTCACAATACACACACAGATGACCACGTGAAGTTTCGAAACAATACACACACAGTCTTTTGTGCGAATGAGCGCACACACACATAGTTGAACACACTGAACTTTCGGACCCATCTCACATACACGTGGACTAAAAGAACTGTCTTAATAATGTCTAAATATATATATTTTGTTGTGGTAATGTCTTCATAGGATGGATTAGAATAGCTAGGATGTTTACTGTATGTAAAATTGATTCGGTATGCCACTAATTGTAAAAATGCTTGTACCTCTGTATTCTCAAATCACAGAACGATAGTGTTTGGTACCTTCTCGATCGCAGAAACCTGACTGTACCGAATTTCATTCACAAGTTACTACAAGAGGCATTATTACAAAAATACCAGCTTTCTGAAGAAATAGAGGCTTTAGAATTTCCACCCTACTGATTAACTCAGAGGGAAGGGGCTGTCCACGAACAAAGAACAATGAAAAACTCGCGCCTTTGGTCTCCCGTGCGCGATTGGATCACTCCAGGATAAGGGCGTTGGTCATTGTGTCCATAAAAACGGGAACTGACCTTAACTCTTTGCATTCCGCCACAACGAGAGAGCCCCCTTGGCATTCTGCCACTGAGAGGAAGGGCCACTTGGCGCTCCGCCATTCCGAGAAGACCTCCCTGGCCCTTTGACCTTCCCTGGAGAGAGAGAGATTCCTTTGGCACCCAGCCAAGACTGAGAGACTTGCAACTTCTGGAGCGACTTTCCTGAACTTCACAGAAATTCCCCGGACTCATCCTTAGCGAACTTCCACGACGATTCGAACTCAGACACGCACACGAGAGAGCCTAATGCAAGTATTATATTTCACCTTTAACTGCTTGTACGAGGTTGTCTTAATTAATCCTGATTCACGAAATCATAAATGTCTGAAGGGTTTTGGTGAACTGTCTCTCTCTCTCTCTCTCTCTCTCTCTCTCTCTCTCTCTCTCTCCCTCGTGAATTCTCTCTTTCCATCATTCTTTTCCTTTTTGATTTGATTCTGTTAAGTTTGATTTTTCCTTGTTTGTACCATATTTTGTTTCTCCTATATATATATATGCATATTTACCCCCGTGTGATTCGTAGCTTTGTATTCTGTAGTTGTTTTATTAAAACCCAATAATTGCATTGAATTGAATCCGTATTGTTTTGCTCACAAATCTCGAAGTCACTGAAGCGTAAGATCCAAGCTACCCCTTTAAGCTTGATTTTCATGTATTACTATTTTAGTAATACAAATTGTGCAAACATAAGAGATATTATTTGTCTTGATCAAACAGATCAATGTTTCTTAAGGTTTGTAAGATTGATAATTGATGAAGAAATCAATTTGGATAAAGGTTACTTTTAAATGATTAAAGGTTCCGTTATACGTTAATTTTTCTGTACAACAAGCCAATAATATTCATAAACTCATGAATATTCATACCATTTGAGTTAATTATTCCCCAGAAGTTATTGTTGTTACAGAGTGTAACCCTATAGTAAGTATAGGTTAATGAATATTACTCTGTACTTAAATGTATAATTACACTGTAAGGACACCTTAAAATAACATTTGACTTAAAAAAAAAAAAAAAAAAATAGCCTGGAGTTAATTATATCTTTCTATAAGTCTGAAGGGACTCGTTCTTGTATTTTTGTTTAGCGGCTCATCAGCCTATACATTTTCACTATATATATATATATATATATATATATATATATATATATATATATATATATATATATATATATATATATATATATATATATTCACCAGTGTGAGTGCCCGGGATCACCACCAGAGGGCACTCCAATCCAGACTGTCATTTCATCAAAGACTACATTACCCATAATCCTTTGCCTCATCATCACTCATTGTTTGCACCTGTGTCTCATTACTTCTGCCTATATATACACCATGTTCACTCTGTCATTTACGGTAAAGTCTTCTGTAACGTACTGCTCTGAGACAGAAGATAGAAGAGCCAAATGCAGTTTTATTTACATTTACGCATTTGGCAGATGCTTTTATCCAAAGCGACTTACATTTCATTCAAGGTACACATTTTACATTTTGTAATTTCTTGCTTTCCCTGGGAATCGAACCCATGACCTTGGCGTTTGCTAGCGCCGTGCTTTACTGTTTGAGCTACAGGAAAGTTACAATTTACAATATTTGTAAGGGGTAATCCACAATCGTAGTCAAAAACAGGCAACAGGTCATACATAGGCAAGCAGTCCAAACAGGCAAACAAGGCAGGAGAGACAGGCAAAAAGGTAACAGGGAACAGGCAAGTAATCAAAGACCAAGAGACAAGAAACCAGGGAGAATGCTCAGAAATGCAGTATATAACAAACAAGACTTTGCAGTGAATGACAGAGTGAACATGGTTTATATAGGCTGGGGTAATGAGGTAATGAGACACAGGTGCAAACAATGAGTGGTGATGAGTCCGGGCAAAGGATTATGGGTAATGTAGTCTTTGATGGAATGACAGTCCGGATTGGAGTGCCCTCTGGTGGTGATCACGGGCACTCACACTGGTGAATTGTGACATATACACTCACCTAAAGGATTATTAGGAACATCTGTTCAATGTCTCATTAATGCAATTATCTAATCAACCAATCACATGGCAGTTGCTTCAATGCATTTAGGGGTGTGGTCTCGGTCAAGACAATCTCCTGAACTCCAAACTGAATGTCAGAATAGGAAAGAAAGGTGATTTAAGCAATTTTGAGCGTGGCATGGTTGTTGGTGCCAGACGGGCCGGTCTGAGTATTTCACAATCTGCTCAGTTACTGGGATTTTCACGCACAACCATTTCTAGGGTTTACAAAGAATGGTGTGAAAAGGGAAAAACATCCAGTATGCGGCAGTCCTGTGGGCCAAAATGCCTTGTTGATGCTAGAGGTCAGAGGAGAATGGGCCGACTGATTCAAGCTGATAGAAGAGCAACTTTGACTGAAATAACCACTCGTTACAACCGAGGTTGTCACGTACAGGGGAAGAGGACCCAAAAGCAGAAGGTGATTTGACAAAGTTTAATAGATGAAAACAGTTCAGGCAAAATAACTCAAGTGGCCACCAGGCATGTGAATCCAACAGAAAGTCTCTCAGCGTTAAATCCAACAAAGGAATGTCTCAGCTTAAGGGAACAGAAAGTCTTTCAATAATAAGGGAACAGAATAGTACGGTCAGGATCGGCAACGGGATTCCCCGGAGGTAGCGAGAGAGGCTAGGTCCGTAGAGAGCAAGGGAACGCCAAACCGTGGACCACTCACGTAAACTGGAGACTTGAACAGAGCAGAGACGAGGTGATAATATCCGTTAGAGATGAACACGCTCCAGACAGGACTCAACAAGATAAGACAGAGGCTGGAACAGCAGGCAAACAGGTACGTAACATTTGGCAATAATCTGACAAAGAACAAGAGAAAGGAAGGACTAGAAATAGAGAGTCTAATCAGAGAAGGTGGGAAACAGGTGAGAACGATAGAGATAATGAACGTGAATGTGTGTGCATAAGGGATGAGGTGATGAGAGACAGCTGAGAACGATTGAGATAATGAATGTGAATGTGTGTGCGTAAAAGAATGTAATAATGAGCGTGACCAGAAAAGGAAGGAAAAGAGAGAGAGAAAAGAACCAGGATCATGACAGAGGTATGCAGCAAAGCATTTGTGAAGCCACAACACACACAACCTTGAGACGGATGGGCTACAACAGCAGAAGACCCCACCGGGTATCACTCATCTCCACTACAAATAGGAAAAAGAGGCTACAATTTGCACAAGCTCACCAAAATTGGACAGTTGAAGATTGGAAAAATGTTGCCTGGTCTGATGAGTCTAGATTTCTGTTGAGACATTCAGATGGTAGAGTCAGAATTTGGCGTAAACAGAATGAGAACATGGATCCACCATGCCTTGTTACCACTGTGCAGGCTGGTGGTGGTGGTGTAATGGTGTGGGGGATGTTTTCTTGGCACACTTTAGGCCCCTTAGTGCCAATTGGGCATCGTTTAAATGCCACGGCCTACCTGAGCATTGTTTCTGACCATGTCCATCCCTTTATGACCACCATGTACCCATCCTCTGATGGCTACTTCCAGCAGGATAATGCACCATGTCACAAAGCTTGAATCATTTCAAACTGGTTTCTTGAACATGACAATGAGTTCACTGTACTAAAATGGCCCCCACAGTCACCAGATCTCAACCCAATAGAGCATCTTTGGGATGTGGTGGAATGGGAGCTTCGTGCCCTGGATGTGCATCCCACAAATCTCCATCAACTGCAAGATGCTATCCTATCAATATGGGCCAACATTTCTAAAGAATGCTTTCAGCACCTTGTTGAATCAATGCCACGTAGAATTAAGGCAGTTCTGAAGTACAGTATTAGTATGGTGTTCCTAATAATCCTTTAGGTGAGTGTATACTGTAGTCTTATTTTATTTGAATATGATATTTGTCAAGGGTCTGTACAGTTGGTGTCCTGATTGTCAAAGTTTTCTCCCTCCAGGACTTCCCTATTCTCTGTCAAACATGTCTTGGGGAAAATCCATACATTCGCATGGTAAGTGATTTCAGTGTTTTAGGTAACCTGCAAAAAGCTCTGTATGTTTGTGTCACTATTGGGTGAAATGAAGCGTTCAATTTTTTTGTGTAATATTCATTAATTGTGCTGTTTTTGTTTTTGCAGACTAAGGAAAAGTGTGGCGAGCTCAGCATATAACGTTGGGTTAAAGGGGTATAGCAAAGTAGCGTTTTTTCAGATCTGTGCACGTCCCTTCACCGTCTTCCGCTGGTGTCCCGGTGTACGGATGACTGAGGTGTGTCAGACCTGCAGTAAGATGAAGAACGTCTGTCAGACGTGTTTGCTGGACCTGGAGTACGGTAAGAGTTACACACCAAGGCCAGCTGAGATCATTAGCCTGGTCTCTCAATCAGACCTGAATCAATCAGACCTGTTTTAACAAATGTTAAACGATTATAAATGATGTAAGAGTATGCATTACAATATGTGTGTAGTGACAGTTAAATCAGGGTTTCCCAAACTGGGGTTTGTGAAGGAAACGGCAAGGGTTTCATGAATTTATCCATTTGTGCCCAAATTTTTCTGAATGGTTTCATGCATATAGTCATATTTATAGTGTCCTATGTGAACATGTTCTTCATTTATTTTCCCCAGGTTTTAGTTTTTTTTTTTTTCTTGAAAATCGTATTTGAATGTGCAGCAACTATAGTTGCCACTTGGACTTTTGACTAAGTGTACACAAAACTACATAAAAGCTATAGATCTCTTGTAAGATTTTTTTTTTTTTGGATGATTCTAGAGGCCTTCACAATTATGTATATATATATATATATATATATGATAACAAAAATACTTATTAGTAACAGGAAAATAACCTTTCTTTGGGAGGGTTTGCCTTCATTATGCTTCCTGGAAGTAGGGGTAGGAAGTTGGCAGTCTCATGTGACAGGAAGGAAGTTAATACCTTTTTCTTTCTCTTGAAATCCTTTATTTGGTTGTTTTCTTGCATGTCATTGAGATATAAAACATGGATACTATCTAGAAAAATACTTTCAAAAGGAAAATGACAACTATACACTGCGGCAACTATAGTTGCCGGTGGGCTTGAATGGGTTAATAATATAATACAATATAATTAATAATAATTCAATCATAAAAAGGAAACATTAGAATAAATAAATACTTTTAAAATAAAAGCAATTAAAATAAAATGCTTAGTAATATATTTAAGTTTTATTAAAATTGATTTTATTGATTTAAAATTGATTTATTTGGGGACGGCCCCTTCCTGTCCCAACATGACTGACCAGTGCACAAAGCGTCGCTCCATAACGACATGGATGAGCGAGTTTGGTGTGGAGGAACTTGAAGTCCTGACCTCGACCCGATAGAACACCTTTGGGATGAATTAGAGCGGAGACTGAGAGCCAGGCCTTGTCATCCAACATCACAAATGCGCTTCTAGAAGAATCCCCATAAACACACTCCTAAACCTTGAGGAAAGCCTTCCTAGAAGAGCTGAAGCTGTTAGAGCTGCAAAGGGTGGGATAACTCCATATTAAACAGATTAAGAATGGGATGGCATTAAAGTTCATGTGCATGTAAAGGCAGGCATCCCAAAACTTTTGGCAATATAGTGTATATATTTAAAGGCTGTCAAACTATTAATCACATCCAAAATAAAAGTTTGTGTTTACATAATACATGTGTATGTACTAGTTCGGACGCGATTAATCACAATTACTTGTTTGACAGCACAAATCTCTGGCTCTGTCTTAGGAATTCAGCTTCTACACATGCACTGCAATTAACAATGACAGTAATTAGAGCACAACTGCTGGCTTGTTATCTTAGTATCTGTGATGTCACCTAAGTGATTTCGTTTCATGGGATATACAAAAATGTCAGAGACATTCCAATGAACTACTGTTGACATTTGTAACTCTGGTGCCAGTAAGAGTTGAATGCAAAACAAGCTATAATGACTGAGTATGTCGTGTGACACGGCTTTGAATGTTTCAGCATTATGCAAAACAGAACCTGTGGAACAGGTATTGCTGGAATGGCAGATAACACTAAAGAGAAGCAGTTATTTATAAAAACATTCTTATAGCTTCTAACATTCCCAGTTCATTGCTGCTTATTTTATCCTCTTAAGCTCTGGGACCATTTTTGAGATTTCCGCCTGGATTTGGCCTTCCCAAATTGAAAAGTTTACCATACCCACATACAGTCTCTAAATACACAATTTGTGGTGTCATTTTAAAGGAAACCCTTTGAAGTTACATAATCCACAGCTAAAATTGATAAACATGTAAGTATATGTTGTCTATAAGCTGTAATAACCAATATACAGTGGTATAAATGCAATATCCCAGCCGGAAATTACATAAAAAGGTAATTTTTCTCCATTTAGATTCATTTGAATAAATCTTGCATACATGATCCAGACAAAGTCTTGTTTCCAGTATTTTCTGGAATCTAGTGGAAACAGCCCAAACTGTCTGCAGGGTGCTAGAGCTCACAGGGCCTGAGTTACACACTTTCAAAACTGAAATTATGACCAAAAAATAAAAAAAGCATCTCTTTTTGGGGGGGGTTATTACTGTCAGGACTTCTGAAATGGAGGACTCAGATGCAGAGTGAACAAAAGACAATTTATAGACAGGACAGTTCAACAAGGCACAAGAGGGTAGTGGATGAGTGAGTCCAAACAGCAGGGCCAACGGGGAAAAAGTGTGAGATGGTGGTCCAGTGGGTTAAACCATGGAACTGATATGCAGAAGGTTGCTGGTTCAATCCCAGCGGTCACCACCAGTGTGTCCTTGAGCAAGGCACTTTACTCCATGTTGCTCCAGGGGGATTGTCCCTGTAATAAGGGCACTGTAAGTCGCTTTGGATAACAGCGTCTGCCAAATGCATAAATGTAAAAATGACAGGACAGATGAGGGTGACTGCTGGAACCAGCTCCAAGATACAGCAAGTCGAAGAACCTCTGAGGACTGACCAGACCAGGTAGATGGTAGTGGTGAGGACAGGGCAGGACACAATGAAGCAGAGATCCGTTCTTGCTGCTCACAAACTTAGAACCAGTCCAGCTACCAGGCAGGGAATCCCAGGGAGAAGGCAGGAACTAACACAAGACAACACTCAAGACAACAAAAGAAAACAAAGCAAATAAAAACTGGCCAAACTAGAACACCAGAAACAAATGATAAACTAAATATAACTGGAGCTAGAAAAAGGGAAAAACAAAAGAGAAACCAAAATAAGGCCTAGAGAAAACTAGAGCAAAATAAAGATAGAAACTTGACTCTGAGCCACTCTTTCAATTCTGGGGCTTTCACTGTCTCAAAATAATCATTTTCAATGTCTCAAAATAATCCTACTAGCCATTGTAATCAATCATTCAATCAATTTATAAAGCACAATAAAACAACAGTGGTTGGCCATTGTGCTGATTAATAACATAAAAAAAACAACTAAAAGACATAATACAATAAGACACAAACACACAATTTATGTTTAAACAAACCCCATGTGACTCAGCAATTATAGGCTTTCTCAAAGAGTTAATTTCGGTTTAAAAAGTAATTCTGATGAGAGAGTTCTAAAAGAGAGCAGTAGGCTGTTCCAAAATTTAGATAAAGTCCACTATGGATTCGGACACCACTACAAATGGCTGCCCCCTCAAATAATGCCCTATTTAGGGGTATAGGGGGCGATTTCGGATTCAGCCCTTGTCTAGTCCTCGTTTCACCAATTGACCTATCGGTAAGCCCCACCCCTCAAACGCAAATGAGCCAATGGCAGTTGAGTATCAGTTGCGCTGGGACCGGAACTCGGACATCTTTGGGTTTCAGCGCCATAGAGAAACATTGGAAAATCCGAAGCTCTCATCGGTTTGATGGTGTTTATGCTACAAAAATGGTAAACCGTCGTGCCGAGGTACTGTAACACTGATTCCAGGTGTCCTGAGAGGATTTTCTGTTCGTCATACTCTTATTAAGTTACGATTAAAGTCCCTGCTGACATACAAACCGAAATAACTAACTGTTCTCACGTCATGTAACGGTGTAGGTCAAAAACACGAAGGTCTACATTTCAGTGCCTCTCCATATTAAACTGGTTAAATGTGTGGATGTTGTCATCTGCGATCGTGACGAGCGTAACATGAGGCTTCTGAGATCTGTATTAATCTCTCACCATATTTATTTTCAAATCTTTTATATATTTAAGTCCCACTTGAATGCTACTCGACGAGAGGTGGTCCTTCTGTGTCACAGACGTTATGGGGATTTATCGTTTTTTTGTTTTTGTATACATTGTTTATATTTTTCAAAAATGATATTGATATTTATTCTTTGATATTTTCTGTGAGTTTAGATATGTTTACGGTCTACATTATCTGTCTTACTAAGGAGGACTCTTATTTGTATGGGTATAAGTTTAGTGAAAGGGAGAGCTCGCACGCAGTTTATCGGAGTTGTTTTGCAGATACAAAGTTTACCAGTTATTAACTGCACCCCGAGAAGTCATAAGCTCTGTGTGTATGTTTGTTTCCTGTTAGTTGTATGAGTGTTTTTGTGTAATTTGCTGTGTATGTTAATGGTAATGCAACGGAGAGAGAGAGAGTTTGTGAATGAGACGTTAATGCGCACTTCTTATGCTTTGTTTGTTCAGCTCTTATGATGATTTTTTGGGAGTGAAAACGATGCAGTAAACTTCATGAACCATCAGTAAAGTTTGGCCATCATTCGAAAGGGGTATACGTTACATTCTGTGTCCAAAAACATCTTGGGATGCGGTTTTCACACTGACAGCTGTCATTGCAAGATATAGCAACTCCGTTTGTTTGTCCGAGTTAGCAACAGTAACTAAGGGGGGCGGAGCTTACCGATAGGTCAATTGTGCTCACCTGATCCTCATGTGCTAATCCCTTTATATTGAGCTCCTTTCCCTCTTGTCTTTGCTGGTTCGTTGTATGTACGTAGTCAGTGTTTGCGCGCATATCTTGTCAAGTCTTTTGAAGATTCAGCGTCTCTGTCAGTATATTTATATACTGTATTTGTATTTAATTATTTTCATTTTTTTCTTTGTTCCTGAATTTCTAGTCTAGTCTTTATTTATTTTGCTCTTTGTTTTATTTCTTCTTATTTGGTAGCTACTCTTTTATATTTCCCCTTTTCTAGTTTCAGTTATTTCGTTTCTCATTTATTTTGCCAGTTTTTTGTGTTTTGGTTTTCTCTCTTTTACCCCTTTTCCACCGAGGCAGTGCTGGTGCTGGTTCGGAGCCAGAGATTAGTTTCTAATCGGTTCTTTGTCTTTCCACACCCAAAGCACCAGCTCCGAACCAGGAAAAGTGGTTCTTAAGTAGCACCAAATCATTGCTGGTCTAGAAGTAAGACCAACAAGACGAACACAAACTTGAGATCCGCCATTTTTGAAATAGCAGCTAATGGAGCTAATAGCTACTCGATTGTAATCTCCATCTATACAAATCACAGCGAGCTGCACGAATGCGTTGAATTCCCTGTGTTTTGATGGCGAACGTAGGATCGTAAAGTCATGAGCATCAATAGTAACGCAACGTTCGCCATTATTGATGGAAGGCTTGTTCGAGACGCATCGACGCTGTGCAGACCGATCGCCGTATGACATCAAAGTACAACGAGGGCAGGCGACTCCTTATGCTTTTGAATCGCTCTTGCGGTACTTAGATATCATACGCGGAGCGCCATTGCATCTCGAACAAGCCTGGTGTGTTTGTGTTTCGCGCTGCCTCACTAGCATTGCTGAGAAAGATTAGACGTATACAGTGACGTAAGACTGGCTCTGTGGTGGCTCTCTAGCCCGTGGAAAGGCAAACCGGTTCTTAGAAGGCTCGTCAGTCGAACCAACTCCAAACTGGCACTAGCACTGGCTCTGAACTAGCACCCGGTTCATGCTGGTGAAAAAGGGGTATTTGTCTTGAGTGTAGTATCCTGTTGGTTCCTGCCTACTCCCTGGCATTCTGTCTGCTGGTTCCATCTGCCTGGCAGCTACACTGTCAGAAAAAAAGGTACAGTGCTGTCACTGGGGCGGTACCCTAAGGTACAAAAGTGAAAAGGTACATCTTTGTACCTTACTCACCCCTAAATGGTACATATTAGTACCTTAAAAGGTACATATCAGTACTTTAAGAGTGTATATTAGTACCTTAAAAGGTACATATCAGTACTTTAAGAGTGTATATTAGTACCTTAAAGGTACATATTAGTACCTTTTCGGTTTTGTACCTTAGGGTACCGCCCCAGTGACAGCACTGTACCTTTTTTTCTGACAGTGTAGACTGGGCCTGAGTCTGTGAGCAGCAAGTTCCTGACCTCAGGCCTGGCCTGGTCAAGTCCTCAGTGGTTCTTCACCCTGCAGTTTCCTGGAGCTGGTTCCAGCAGTTACCCTCATCTGTCCTGTCGTTGTTCCCTGTTTGCCCTTCTGTTTGGACTGTCACTCCTCCACTACCTTCTTGTGCCTTGTTAACTGTCCTGTCAATAAAACTTGTCTTGTTCACTCTGCATCTGGGTCCTCCGTTTCAGAAGTCCTGACCGCTTATACCCAGCTGGTGCTAGTACCTCCAATAAATCATCTTTTTACCAATTCAGATTGCCGGGTTATACCATAATTAAGAATAATTCTGTAAATTGTGAGATCATTTGAGTATTTTGTGAATACTAATCCAAGCATCTATAGAATGAACAAGAACAGTGTTTGTAGTATTACAATCAGACTGCGAAAATATTTCAATGGGAGTAAAAGGTGAACATTTTATATTCGACATTCATCTAATTTGTTTTTTAATACTTTTCCCGGATTCCAATATTTAGCTATTTTTGCTATAGCAAATGACAAATGATAGTCTACAATCAGGAAAATCCAGCCCTCCTTTCTCTAGGGGCAATTAACTTGTTTAGACTTGTTTTGTCCTTGCCCTTTTCCCATCCCATAAAAAAAAAAATCATTAAAGTGTCACATTTGTTACAAAGTATCATCATTAGGACACAGTTAAGCTAGGGGCTATGTCATCTTAAAAATACAGATTTTTCACCCAAAGAGCCAGTTTGATTTTTGACTCCCCCTTCTCCAGTTTAGTTTGAACTACATTTGTGTAGCCTATGTGTATGGGTGTAAATTGAGTGCTATTATTTCCTCCATGTTCCACGACAGTTTTATACCTAAAAATGTAATTCCCTTATAGGGACCCATTTAAATTTAAACCTTTCTACCATAACTGTAAACATGAATTGGAAAGGGGGATATCTTCCGATTTATTCCAGGATTGTATAACATCCATTAGATGTGGTAAAGAGGTCAGAGGATCAGTTATGACTGCTTAAATATCGTCTGCATATAGTAAGAGCTTATGTTCTTTGTCTTCTGCTTTCATTCCACTAATCTTGGAGTGTGCTCGAATAATAATTGCCAGTATTTAAAAAAATGAAAAATAAACAAGAGTGGTTTTAATGAATACCATTAGGGAAATCATATTGATTCCATAGGTCTATCTAATATGGTTCAACATATATAAATATATCATTTTTCAGAGTTTTGAGTGTGGGAAATAAATATTATCCAAACTATCTTGGACAAGTGCTTCAAAGCAACATGCGCACCTGTTCCTAATTGCATTATCATCAGCTGTGTTGAACACCAAGCACTTTGTGGTTCTGTCATAATTCATAATGTTTTCGTCAGTTATGCAAAATCCCATCTGTTATCAACCCCCAAACCAACGACTGAACTGTGGGCAACTGAGGCTGTAAAATTCCTGGGAAATGGTATGTTGTTTATCTTTTAGTAGGCCTATTTCTTGGGCACGCACACTTCACTCTTCAGATGTAGGTCTCTGGCTCCCTCTAGCGAACTTGAAATGTTAACTAGAAGGGTGCTTTAACAGTTTTGTTTGTTTTATCCTGTTTAAGTGGACTGGCTGTATTTCGCCTAAAATGTGAGCCATGTGTGAATGCCTTAAACGACCCAAATTCAAACAAGAATCAAAAGCATCAAAATATTCCTTCAAAACCTGATCTAATGCTTTCATTCAGTTACACATATTTTCAGTACACATAATCATTGTTTCAAACACAAGATTACTGTAATATGAAATGAGAACAGTTGGTTTAATCACAGAAACACAACAGTATGATCTTCTTTCAGTTTAGTACTTTTAACAATTAGTTCCTTCAACAGCAAACAAATCATTTGAATTGTTTTAAATCACCATTTTTGCTGAATTGCAGTTTTTATTTATTCGCTTTGGTACTATTTTCACAAGTAAGGTGTACATTTTCAAACCTTTTAATGCTAATGTCACAACCGATCATCAAAAGTGCAATCTATTTTGAGTGTAACTAAATGAGACAATGCACATTGGCATGCAACACGTTGGATTAATCAGCTAAGTGGTGAGCCAAGTGGTGTATGTTTCCTGCTCCTACAAAGTGAAAAAGAAGAAAAAAAGTCAAGCTCTTTGCCTGGACCACTCATAGTTCTGGTGTTGTAGTGATGGCACGGTAGTGGAGTTGATCTTCTTTTCTCTCTCTCTTTCTGTAAAGGCTGTTTTCACAGCTGGTTCGGAGTGCTGTGGAGAGCGCTGAAAAGCTGTTCACATGGCTGGTTAGAGAGTGCCTTCTATGAGAGAGAGCAGGGACGTTTTTAAGCATAGGCAAACTAGGCGGTCGCCTAGGGCGCCATCAGCTGAAGGGGCTCCAATGAACGCATATCAGGGGTGTATTGGGAAAGAGTAATGTCAATCAGACGATTCCTATATTGGATCAGAGTACTGTCAATTACTGTTGTTGCATGTAAAGTTTGCATTTGGAGTGCTCAACACCATTAGATCAAAGAGCTTGGTCAAAGCTTTGGCACGGTAACTCTTTTTCAAGCTAAATTCAATGGCCAATTAAAAATACAGGTACAATAAAAAGTGTACAAATCTGTATTTTGTTAGGGCCGTATTTGTGGCAGTCGAGAAATGGGCAGATAGCGTAATATTGCTCGGTGTGTATTGTAGAGGCAAGATATAGGCTAACCACACTCACTTTAGAATTTCATGATTTTTTTATATTTAGACTCTATGAAAAGGATCCGTGTGTAATTGTCCCATATAAAACTTTAACGGCCAATTTAAAAATAGTACAATAAAATGTGCTAATTCACAATATTAATTACATCCTTTATTAAACCACTTTGTCAAATTGAATGCATCTTTACGGATGGTGTTGAATGCTGAATCGATTCATTCAGTTCTTATAGTGTCGTACAGGGCATAGCGTTGCGTTATTTAAAGGGGACGTTCAAGCGTCAATGAGAAACAAAGACCACACTGAATCAATATTTATTCTTGTTACTTTCATGTGACTGGTCAAGATTTTATATACGTAGTTTCCAAATTGTATTTGTATATATTTGATAATAACGATTACAGTTCCAAAATGGTATGTGTGTATGTATTTGTTAATAAGGAT
Organism: Romanogobio albipinnatus; assembly: GCA_023566225.1. Classification (NCBI taxonomy): domain Eukaryota; kingdom Metazoa; phylum Chordata; class Actinopteri; order Cypriniformes; family Gobionidae; genus Romanogobio; species Romanogobio albipinnatus. The sequence continues at coordinate 4,252,372 of CM042246.1, read as the reverse complement.
TCAAATTAATACCAGTAATACCATGTTGCTTTTTAAGATTTGGCTGGGGGGTGCCAATAAGGATTTCGCCTAGGGCTTCAAAATGGCTAGAAACCAGAGCTAAAATTCTCCAGAGCTAAAAACCTGACGAGTCCTCCAACACCCTTGGTGCCAGATGTAGCAGAGCATCTGGCGCCAGGCCTATTCCAACTGAATCCTTGAGAGCATCTCGGTTACATATGTAACCCTCGTTCCCTGAAGGAGGGAAGGTAGAGATGCCATGTCGGAAGAGACCGATGAATAGGTATCTCACTGGCGAGAGCCAATCAACTTCGAGTGTAACTAAACGAGCCAATGCTCATTGGCATGCAATGATTGCACCAGCTGCTCATGCCACTCAGCGTGGGTATAAATGAGGCATAGGTGCTTGCATCAAATCAGTTTTTCGCTGAGGAGCTGAGTAGGGGAACTGGCACCCCAGCGGGGCACAGAGGACATGGTGACGGGAAGTGGCGTCTCCGTTCCCTCCTTCAGGGAACAAGGGTTACATACATAACTGAGATGTTCCCATTTAGTCAGTCACTCTTGACGCCATGTTGGAAGAGACCGACAAATAGGAATCCCTACCAAAGCGCCATGGCCTCTGCCCCCTTGCAGTGCCCTGTGTGAGCCTCCTGAACTCTCTTACCTGATGAGATGGGGCTCAGACAGAGAAGTCCATCATTGCTGTTCCTCATGACCCGCTCAGTGACTTATTGGATAACACTGGGAAAGCGTGCCTTCTCGTAGGAGGGAACGCTGAGGAACCCACATTGTACCTGGAAGGATTTACGTGGAGCACAACTGCTGAGCCTTAGCCCACAAGAAAGACTTGAAAGTATGCGTCCTTCAAGAACCTGAGTGGAGCGCTGAGAACCAGCACGGGCCACCTCGAGAAACCAACCATTCAACTCTCTCGGCAGCCCGGGAAAGCATGGTCACCATCTCCGGATCCGTATTGGGCACAGCCGACGCTCCCGGAGGAGGCGTCTGCGCAGACAAGTCATCTTCAGAGAGGTCTAACCCTCCCTCCGATGCAGCAATGCTCAAGGGGAGCCCCGAAGGATACGGATGGTGCATACCTCATTGGCGGCCCGCCGCGTTCCAACAGCAGCTCTACTGGCTGCGAAGTGTGGGAGGAGTGAGTGTACCCGGGGGGTTGGTTCCCTGTGGGATGCGAGCTCACCATCACCCTCAATTCACCCATGCTACTAGATAGAGACACGAGGACTCCACTCCTTTCGAGATGGAGTCTCAACTGCAACTCCGAGATAGTCATGTTCCCGCCATAGGCGCTGCTTCAGCATGCCGAATGCCCAAACACGTGATGCAGCACTTGGGACCCCATTTTGTCCCCATAATGTATAGTTTACCAGGGCACACACACACACACACACACTTCAGCCTCGTTTCCACCGAAATTACCCGGAACAATTTGTCCCAGGAACTTTTTTCCTAGGAACTCTTTTTCCCTCAGACCTGCTGCTGTCTGTGTTTCCATAGCGGTCTAAAGTACAGTGAAGATTAGTCCGGTGACGTAGGACTGTGCGTGACATTCCAGAGCCCACTGGTATTATTATTTTCACTCAATTATGTTGTAATAACAAAATATTATGTTGTTTTAATTACATCTTTTTGTTATCAAATCAAATCAAAATCAAATCAAATCACTTTATTGTCACACAGCTATATGTGTCACGGGTGACAAAATGCTGGGCAAAGCGGAACCTTTCGTTCTTTCCATGTTCCCCGAGGGGAACTGTGTTGGTGTAACACCTCACTCCGGTTCCGGGTGTAGCGGGGATATTGTCCCACCCGAATTACTGCTGATGCACGGCAGGTGTGAGAGAGAGAGGAGCGGTGGTTGCACAGGCTTTCCGCTTCACAAGAGGAGGATAAAAGAGCCATTCAGAAGAGAAGTTGGGGAAGCAGGTTCGGAGGTTGGAAAGTGGAGGGTTGAGAGTTGAGGTCGAGCTGGTGAAAGTCAGTCAGTGTCCAGGTAATCAGTCGTTTGGCTGGGTCTCTGTCGTTGTGTCTTGGGGTAGAAGATCTCCTGTTTGAGCGCTCACATTGGACGCTGTAATCCTGGAAATTCGTGTGAGTGAAGAACTGGCATTGGAGTCTGTCGTTTAAAGCTGCTTGTGGAATGTTACTGGACTGAACGGCTGCTTGGACCTGCGCTGGAAGAGGAAGAGAGAAAGATAAGTGAATTAATTACATCATTGAATCAAATATAAAGCTTGAAGAAAAGACTGTGCATGTGAAACTTACTATTGAGGAGGACATCTGTTTCAGATACGCTGGGGAGGAATTTAGAGCTGAATATTCCCATTGAATTGCATGAATGAAGCGAGGCTTCTGATCAGCCTTACTGTGTGAGTGATTTGCAGTTGTTTGCCTTACTTGATGCACGCCGAATTAATGCTGTGGATTTGAAGTGAACACGAGTGCTGTGTGCTATGCTGAGAAGAGTCTCCCAACGCCTGCTTTCATTCTTGTGAAATGATCTACTTGTCTCCATCTAAATTCCAGAACGATACAACTGAACTGTCTCGGGAAGAACTGTATAGCTGTGGAAAAGTCTGAACCGTGGTACGTGCTGATGGAGCTCTGAAGATGTACAACATTGCTGAATCGGCTGTTAAGAGAAGAAACCCTACCTGTCACCTACCGTCTGAGTCCTGCAGATGTGCAGCAATGCTGTGAAGTGAGTTTTAAAGTCACAATTTCCCTCTCACGTTCTGTTAAGAGAATCGGCTGTTAAGAGAAGAAACCCTACCTGTCACCTACCGTCTGAGTCCTGCAGATGTGCAGCAATGCTGTGAAGTGAGTTTTAAAGTCACAATTTCCCTCTCACGTTCTGTTAAGAGAATCGGCTGCTAAGAGAAGAAACCTTACCTGTCACCTACCGTCTGAGTCCTGCAGATGTGCAGCAATGCTGTGAAGTGAGTTTTAAAGTCACGATTTCCCTTTTATGCTCTGATGAAAGAATCTGCCGTTGAGAGAAGCAACATTACCTGTTCCTTACTGTCTGAGTCCTGCAGACGTGCAGCAACGCTGTGAAGTGAGTTTTAAAGTCACGATTTCCCTTTTATGTTCTGATGAAAGAATCTGCTGTTGAGAGAAGAAACCTTACCTGTTACCTACCACCTGAGTCCTACAGATGTGCAGTAACGCTGTGAAATGTGTAGCAACGCTGCGAAGTGAGTTTAAAGTTATAATTCTCCTCTCATGTCTTGATAAGAGAATCTGCTGTTGAGAAAGTGAACATTACCTGTTACTTACTGTTTGAGTCCTGCAGATGTGTAGCAACGCTGCGAAGTGAGTTTGAAGTTATAATTCCCCGCTCACGTCCTGACAAGAGAATCTGCTGTTAAGAGAAGAAACCTTACCTGTCACATACCGTCTGAGTCCTGCAGACGTGCAGCAACGCTGTGAAGTGAGTTTTAAAGTTATAATTCCCCTTCTCACGTCCTGATACGAGAATCTGCTGTTGAGGAAGTGAACATATCCTGTTACTTACTGTTTGAGTCCTGCAGATGTGCCGCAACGTTGTGGAGAATCGTTCCAGCGGCTACTCCGGTCCAATAGCCCGAGAAGACAGGAGTTGCTCAGTCTTTCCTCAAGCCGATCAGTATTCAATAAAGATTGTTATTTTTGAACTCAATTACTAGCCTCCTCATTTGTCCGTCTGTTGCGTGCCTGTGGTGTCGGCTCCTCGCGGTGGTGTCTGGAGTCAGGGGCGGCTGTCATCCGAGTCCGCCCCGGCCTGCACCGGTGACATATGCACAAGTGCAACAGCAGGTGAAATTCTTGGTGCAGTTCTGAGCAACATAGAAGTCATGACATGACATGTACAACATTTAAAGCAGCATCAGATTGCACATCTGATGCGCCCACAATTACTCACAGCACAGTATACACTACAATAAACAATAAATAATTTACACAATGTGAGTGTAGTTCTCACAGCTTTAACCAATATACACATACTTACAATATACATATACTTTAAACAATATACACTAAACATACATTAAACAGTATACATTAAGCTATAATAATAATAATATACAATGTACAGTATACATTATTATTCACAGTAGAGATCCAATTATGTACAATAGGTGCTATATGATAAATGATAATAATAAATGATACATAAATGTGTATATAATGTGTGTGTATCTACAGTGGGTTGTGCGGAGTGATATTCTGTCCAGTGTGTGTTATGATCCTGATGGATCAGGAGTTAAGTAGTCTGATTGCTTGTGGGAAGAAGCTGTTCTGAAGTCGGCTGGTGCGTGTTCTAATGCTGCGGTACCGTCTGCCTGATGGCAGCAGTGAGAGCAGCCCATGGTTCGGGTGGCTAGAGTCTCTGATGATCCTCTGAGCTCTCTTCACACACCGCCTGGCGTAAATGTCCTGGAGGGAGGGAAGCTCACCTCCGATGATGCAGCTGGCCGTGCGCACTACCCTTTGCAGGGCTTTGCGGCTGCGGGCGGTACTGTTGCCGTACCAGGTGGTGATGCAGCCAGTCAGCAGGCTCTCGATGGTGCAGGTGTAGAAGCGTGTGAGGATGTGGCGGTTCATTCCAAACCTCCTCAGCCGTCGCAGGAAGAAAAGGCGCTGATGAGCCTTCTTCACAACGGCCTCGGAGTGGACGGACCATGAGAGTTCCTCTGTGATGTGGACACCGAGGAACTTGAAGCTGCTGACTCTCTCCACCGGTGCTCCATCGATGGTGATGGGGCGGTGTTCTCTCTCATTCCTCCTGAAGTCGACCACCAGCTCCTTGGTCTTGCTGACGTTGAGGGAGAGGTTGTGCTCCTGACACCACCGTGTCAGAGTGTGCACCTCCTCTCTGTAGGCTGTTTCATCATTGTCAGTGATGAGACCTACCACCGTCGTATCGTCAGCAAACTTGATGATGGTGTTGGAGCTGTGGGTAGCCACACAGTCTTGTGTGTACAGGGAGTACAGGAGTGGGCTGAGAACACAACCCTGAGGGGCTCCAGTGTTGAGAGTCAGTGATGAGGAGATGTTACTGCCCATTCTGACCACCTGGCGTCTGTTTGACAGGAAGTCCAGGATCCAGCTGCATAACAGGCTGTTTAAGCCTAGAGCCCGGAGCTTAATGTCAAGTATGGAGGGCACAATGGTGTTGAATGCTGAGCTGTAGTCCACAAACAGCATTCTCACATATGTGTTCCTCTTTTCCAGGTGGGAGAGAGCAGTGTGTATTGTAGATGAAATGGCATCATCAGTGGAGCGGTTTGTGCGGTATGCAAACTGCAGTGGGTCCAGTGAGGGGGGGAGAACAGAGCAGATGTGGTTTCTGACTAGTCTCTCAAAGCATTTGCTGATGATGGGGGTCAGAGCAACAGGACGCCAGTCGTTTAAGCAGGTGGTTTTTGACTGCTTATGACTTATGTCATTAAAACATATATTTCTTGTTAAAACAACATATATTTTCTCCTAATAAGGACATGTGTTGTATAGTGATGTGTACAAAATATGCCTTTATCCACATAAGAGAATTTATATAGCCTGCGTGCCTTTGTCACACTAAGTCGTACATGAGGATGCACTGGGTTCCTAAACGGAATGGCACTATAATAAGCTCAATCATCCTATTTAAACCGAAACTGAAACCAGAGTTGCTCCTCTCTCATTCTTCACAAATCCAAAAAAATCTATATTCCCACTTGAATGCTAAACTATTTATTATGGTAACAATGCTTTGTATGACTCATGTTCCAGTCTAAAACAGCATTCACATGAGCAAAAACGTGTTTGGAATAACTCCACTGCACTGTATATTTAATAAATAAGAAGCAAACCAAGAACATAGGAATAGATTGAATTGCGTAACAAAACCACTGGCATGTTTCCGCGGCCTTTGAGTAAGGCTGAAACTATAGCGTCTTTCTGTTTTTAATACATTTCGTGAATATATGTCTTAATTACAGTAGGCCTCCTATAGATAGTTATGATATTTGTGGCTGCACCAGGGTCCATCATAACTTGGTTCCCATTCAGTCGGTCACTCTAGACGCCACGTCGGAGTACCGACGAATAGGAATCCACCCCGTCTCCGGTAGCGCCTCAGCCTGCTCGTCGCCGAGGGTGTCGCCGAGGGCTTTAACTAGCTTGTAGTCTCAATAGGGTGAATTCATAGCCTAGAAATCTAGATGCACCCTAGTGGCAGCAAATTTAATTTGCCGCGAGTGTAGTCTAGCATCTCTCTGTAGACCTGTGAGCTGGAAAAACCCAGGCCAATCACATCGTGTATAGACGACAGAGTTGCTGCGGTTCCGCGTGCTACCTGTAAACAAAAAAGCTGGCGAACAGTGGTCCTTCGAATCGGCTTTGGCCGCAACTCTGGAAGACTTGAGTTAAGCTTTTCTTTGAGAAAAGAACAAAGAATGGCACTGAAGTCATTCTTAAGAAAGGAAGATGTGTTCAGAGTTTTGCCGACCGGACACGGCGAAAGTTTAATCTATCAACTAGCTCCACTTCACGTTGCTCTCTGGTTGGTTGTAGCGCTATCCTTTTGTGTGCAGAGGGAATTTGAAAGACAACTGTTTGTCCCGCCCCTCGGATTGAGCCCTGCCAATGGTGTGTTCCCAGACCCAACATCTTGATGTGGCTTGTCAGGCTAGTGAATTCAGGGTGATTGGGACACTTTTTCCAAGTCATCTCAATGGCAAAAAGTGTCCAAATCACCCTATGTATAGCTCAAATTGAGTAAAGAGCGTTTTTTTACAACTTACCTGATTGTCCGACCTCCTCACTCACTTTCTTCCAAGCAAGATCCTTTTTATTCCTGTTTCTATAAAGAACATACAGCTCTGAGTATCCACATATGATTTTGTCCTCAATGTTGTTATTACTAGAGCAAGCTCCTGATTGGTTAACGTCTATTCGTGTCTTTGCATTGACTATATAAATCACTCGCTCAAAATGCTTCATTTGCGTCTGGTGTGAACGCACCATCAGGAGAAAATATGTCGTTTTAACGAGAAAAATGTTATTTTAACTTATTTTGTGTAGTGAAAATTATACTTTCTGGTTGTGTGTATTTTTCTAACACAATTGAAAATATGCTGAAATGTTTGAAAAATTGCACTTTTGATGATCTGTTGTGATATTAGCACTATGAGCTTTGAAAATGTACACCTTGCTTGTGAAATTAGTTCCAAAGTGAATAAAAAATTCAAATACATGTGTCTATTATTTAATCTGATCTTAATGGTTGATCAATAAATAATTTGGTACACCAATAGATTTCTATAGATATTGATCCTATAGACAGTTTCTATAGAACTTGTTTACAATTTCCGAAATGGATTACCAAATATAATGAATTGTTTTTACATGAGTGATTTACAGTATCTTAGATGATGTGTGTGCGTGTGTGTGTGTGTGTGTGTGTGTGAGAGAGAGAGAGAGAGAGAGAGAGAGAGAGAGAGAGAGAGAGAGAGAGAGAGAGAGAGAGAGAGAGAGAGAGAGAGAGAGAGAGTTGTTTGGATAATCAAGTAAACCTCAGTTGCTTCAGTCCAATAATGTTCATCTTGAAATATTACTAACAATGCCACGAGATCTCGCGAGACTAAACTGTGATGAGATTTCTCGTCGAGGTGAAAAGCTGTCTTGTGTCATATTGTCATGACGGAGTGTGAGGGTGAAGTTAGGATACAATATGCCAACACTACGTTTACATTACGCCTCCACTCTAGTTTGGCTTTTTATAGAATTTTTTTAAAAAATTTAATTCAGGTGGATAACGGTCACTTCAATTCCATCAGTTCGAGCCGTACATAGTGCGCAGCACTGCCACTGATCACGTGTCGAGAAGACGAGTGTGTGTTAGGTGTTAGTGAAGCCCTCGCATTGAGCGTGTGTTACGAGTGTGTGTTACATGTTAATGGAATCCGTGGCGGTGGATTCGTTGCGCAGCAGAAGCGTCAGACTTATATTTGAAAATGCGCGTTCAGCACCACAAGTATTATTCCCTGGGAATACCAGTACTACGATCAAGAAATTGAAAGTGAAAGTAAACGGGAGCGCACATTCAAGCGCGATTTCAATACGTTACCGCTGTTTGAAAAAGTGGCTCCCTGAGGCAAGCGAATATCTCCCAATATAATCTCGTTGTAACCATCTCTTAGCTTTGCCAAAAGAAGCTCATGTGCAGGCCTAAGGTCTGAAGAGACAATCATAAGCCCTGTTTCCACCGAAATTCCCGGAACAATTTGTACCAGGAACTTTTTTTACAGGAACCTTTTTCCCCCCAGACCTGCTCCTGTCTGCGTTTCCACTGCGGTCTAAAGTACCGGGAAGATTAGGCAAATTAGTCCAGAGATGTGGGACTGCTCGCGACGCGACTGTTCCTCCCAGTCAGAGACGGACAGTAATAATGTTTGTGCGACACTGTCTGCCACAATAACAAGTGGAGGACATGCATGCAGCGCTGCTTTTGCTGGTTATGTATTGGTTTACTAAAGAGGTCATTAACAAAACGGCGGAAAAGAGACGAGCACTGATCCTAAAGCGTATTCTGAAAGCTCGTAAAGCTAGATTTAAAATAAGACAAAGTATGTTATCATCAGCTATTACGGACATTGACCGTGAGATGGCTGAGTAAGACTGATATTGAACGCTGAACGATCCTCGCAAAAGACTTTTAAAATGCCGGTTGAAATAAAATGCTGCGTGAGCTCAACCAATCAGCATGTTCAGCGCCCAAGTCCCACCCCCGAAAGTTCCCAAACTTTGAAAAAAGTACCACCTCGGGAGCAGGGCCGCTCGGAGGGGGAAATATTTACCCGGAACTTCATTTAGACCCTGCGGTCGAAATACACAGAGTACCACCCCAAAGTCCCTAGTTCCTGGGGAAAGTTCCTGCGGTGGAAACGCGGCTATACAAGAGAAAAGCCAGTCTGTTGAGTTTTTGGGACAACCTTTACAGTGCTTGTTGTCTTTTACTGCATATGATAATTCATACTCTGTAGTAGAACTGAAATAGACATTTATTACAAGATGATGAGTTAAAACATTTAAAATGCACCTGCAAAAATTTTTTCTAGTCATGTATTTCATCATTGAAGATTTCTTAAAAATACATAATATCTCGTCTGAACCCAATCTCATATCTCGTCTCGTGAAATAAGTGTCTTGTCACACCCCTACTAACAATATAAAAGTTAATCTTATGTTAACTTAATAAAAATAGATTTGACAGCAGGAAGACACGTGAGGCATGAGCTGAAGGAGGGCAATTACACGAAAAGACTTTCACTTGATAAAAGAGTCATCAGTCAGAGACAGAATGAGTGTAGGGTGAAACTTCAAAATATAAGAAAGCTTTATAGATAAGTTCAGGAGAGGTTGCTTATTTTGTTTTATTTGGCAATATCTGTGTTTTGTTTTAGTAATAAATGTACATTTACATATGATGCAATGATCCATACTTTATTAAAACAACACACACAGGATTTGATCAATTACAGGCCTATCTTTCATATTTAAATTTATAATGATGGTTAAATCCCTTTGAATAAAAGCATCTGCCAAATCATACATGTAAATGTTTACATTTGGAGATATCCAGATCCAACAAAGAAAGAAAACAATCATTTGTCAGATTTAGGTAGAACATTTTCCTCATAGTATCTGGCATTGGTTATGTTTCCAGCAGGTTTGTATTGACCAACGACAAAAACGGTGTTTCCATTAGTAGCCAGACCGACTCCGAGCTCTGTGGATGATTTCCACACAACCTGGGTGAAATGCCCTGCAAATTATATATATATACAGACACGGTTAGACAGAGAATACAATAAAGGCAGTAAGCCAATAAATGAAATGCCAGTCTAAAAAAAATTATAATATTTACTTCTAAAGTTCCAATGAAACCATTTATTCCCCAAATGAATGTTACCTGTTTTGGGCTGATGTCCTGGTGTGTCAAACTTATAATCTTTGATCTCACTGTACCATGAGTCTACAGCCTCCTTCCCTAGAATATACAAAACAATACATTTTTTATTAGTGTGAGGTGGTTTTATGATTATTTTAACATTTTATTTATATGACTATATGATAAGATCTCAGTTAACTGAGTCCACTCTTCTCATTCATCTTGAACCTGCTGTACTCAATTCTTAAGCTGAAGATTTGACCTGTGGGTGTCTTTTTGACGCTGCTGGAGGCATAATACACATTCTCCCCGTTGTCTGTGTCACTGTGGCCCAATGCCATGGTTTTCAGCAAGTGATCCGCCCACTGTTGAGCCGCGCTGCACAGCTCCTCACTGAAGGCCAGCGCTGGGGCCTGATGCTTCTGCCGGTACTGGTTGTGCGTCTCCAGGAACTCCTTCTTAAAGTTTTCGTCTGTGGAGAATCAAACAAACACCAGCGCTTAGCGGATAGATGGAGAGATAGATAGATAGATAGATAGATAGATAGATAGATAGATAGATAGATAGATAGATAGATAGATAGATAGATAGATAGATAGATAGATAGATAGATAGATAGATAGATAGATAGATAGATAGATAGATAGATAGATAGATAGATAGATAGATAGATAGATGGATGGATAGATGGATGGATGGATGGATGGATGGATGGATGGATGGATGGATGGATGGATGGATGGATGGATGGATGGATGGATGGATAGACGGACAAACAGATGACAGACAGATAGAGGGATGGACAGACAGACAGATGATAGACAGATAGACAAAAAGGCAGCCAGACAGACAGACAGACCGACAGATAGAGGGATAGATAGACGGACTGACAAACAGATGACAGACAGATAGAGGGATGGACAGACAGACAGATGATAGACAGATAGACAAAAAGGCAGCCAGCCAGACAGACAGACAGACAGACAGACAGCTAGAGGGATAGATAGACGGACGGACAAACAGATGACAGACAGATAGAGGGATGGACAGACAGATGATAGACAGATAGACAAAAAGGTAGCCAGCCAGACAGACAGAAAGATGATAGACAGACAGACAGATAGAGGGATGGATAAATGGACAGACAGACAGATGATAGACAGACAGACAGATAGAGGGATGGATAAATGGACAGACAGACAGATGATAGACAGACAGACAGATAGAGGGATGGATAGACAGACAGACAGACAGATGGAGGGATCGATAAACGGACAGACAGATAGACAGATGATAGACAGACAGACAGACAAAAATGCAGACAGACAGACAGACAGATAGAGGTATGGACAGACGGACAGAGAGATGATAGACAGATAGATAGATAGAGGTATGGACAGACGGACAGAGAGATGATAGACAGATAGATAGATAGAGGGATGGATAGACGGACAGACAGACGGACGGATGGACAGACTGACAAATTTTGTTCAAAATTGAAATCTTATTTTTCAGCCCAGAAGTAAGTAAGCTATTTTCATTGAATGTGCACATTTCCCATTCATTTGCTGATGTAGGTAAATAACTTGTCTGGCTATCAGCAGACCAAGCTCAATTTAAGATTGAACACTGGTCTGAGGAGTCTGCTCAGGAGAGGCGTGATCAACGAGCGTAATTCAAATGACTGTACGCAATTGGATAGTTCTTCAACCAATCAGACCACAAGAGGCGTGATCAACGGGCAACGACCCAACGCTTCTCTACCCGTCATCGTGTCAAACCCTCCAATAGCGGGTCAGGTGGATAAGCCAGTCTGTGATTGGTTCCCGCAAAAGTGTAACAGAAGCAGTAGAAATAAACGTACAGGTTTCCAGACTGAGCTGCAGGGCGAAATCCAATCACCGGCAGATCAGGCTGGGTTTACCCAGTCTAGTAAACTAGAATAAGTGCAGTAAACAGTATAATTATTTGCACTTCTTAAAAATAAAGTTTTTTTATTGGCACGTGTTGTTCCAAGAAAAACCTTTAACATCCATTGAATCTTTTCATTCCACAAAAGGTTCTTTGTAGTGGAAAAAAGGTTCTTTAGATTAAGAAAATGTTCTTGACACTCAGTACAGGTTAACTAGCAGGAAGCGAACGACACAACCCTCTCAAGTTACAAACAGCTGCTCTTACATTCAAAACAAGGACATCTCAGTTAGAAGTTCTGCCTATAATGAATGCAGAAATACTTATGGAGACTCACCTGCCATGTCTGCCGAAGTACAAGCTGTAAAACATCAAAGATAATTGTTGTTAATATTCATTTTTATTTTACAATAATTCAAAATACGATTCATTTACGCTAATAAAATAGTATTTATTTTATCATTTATTATGTAAGCACAACAGATGTTTCTGTCTGTATCATATGCGGCTCATACCTTGTCTTCTCCTGGAGTTGTTAGGTTGTCTTGTCTTCTCGCTCTGGCTTCAGCACAGATTGATGTGTATATATACTGCTGGCTTTATCTCCTCCTCCTCCAGCGCCACCAAACAACTCCATCTCTTTACGTCCAGTAGTCTATGGGTTTGATTCCCTGGAACTCACTTTACATGTTTTGCAGATTTTGTATATAGAGGTGTGTGTGTGTGTGTGTGTGTGTGTGTGAGAGAGAGAGAGAGAGAGAGAGATTCTGCAGAAATATAATAAGGAAATAACTGATGTTGTGTAGTAAAAAAGAAGTCCTGGACACAACAAAAGAAAAATGAATACATCTGTAGTTATTTTACAGTTATGTACGTTTACATTTATACATTTGGCAGTTTTTAAAGTTACAGGGCTTAAAAGGGATTTATTTCATACATTCCCCAGGAATTGAACCCACGACTAATTTTTAATATCTTTCTCAATTTGAGCTACATGGATATACAGTATTTTATGAGTTTGCCTCCCAATATTGTTTTATTTTTCATTATTTGGTGATTGTCATTAGCACATACTTTTTTTGCTCAATTGTCATGAAACTAATAATACAAATCTTAAAGGTGCACTATGTAACTTAGTCCACTAGAGGTACTATGGCCACTAGAGGTCGCCTGTTCAAAACAAAGGCGTAGTTTGATGACGCCACGTTTGAGCGCAGAATCCTGGGACATGTGGTCTTCACCTCACAGCCGGTGGGAAAGAATCGGGATAGGACTCGGGCAGAAATCATGTTCATGGACAGTGTTGGGCACGTTACTTTAAAAAAGTAATTATAGTTACTAGTTACTTCTTACAAATTGTAACTGAGTTAGTAACTGAGTTACATCATTATAAAAGTAACTAATTACCAGGGAAAGTAATTACTGCATAATTTTTTATTTTTTTTTTCAAATGTTCAAATATGTCAAATAACTTGGATGCCCCCAATATTAAATTTGTTAAATGAAGGAATTGGACACTAAATAGAATAAATTATTATTATAAAACATTGTACATGAATGTAGTCTACACTATTGCAGTGGGACAATGTGAGAGACACCAATCAAATTCAATACATTATTGTAAATATTATCTGTAGATCTACTATAGTGTAAATATAGTGTAAATATTATCAGTACTACTCCTTTGGTAGTGGAGCTCACGTTATCACCTGGCCACTCATGTTGTGGCTGTGATGATGTGAGGCTTCATTAGATTAGAATTACTTGCCACAGATGTGGAGAGACTCTTTCTTCCTGGGCATAAATTGCACGTTACATAAACATTCTGACCTTTCACCTCAACGAGGGAAAAGTAGCGCTTATACTTCCAGTTTGCGAAAGCTACCTTTGAAGTCGTTGGACTTGCCATCGCTCTGACTCCTCCTGGTCGTGTGTGACTTTGCATATGTGCGTGTGTGTGTGTGTGTGTGAACTTAACCTATCAACCTCAACCTTGTCTCCCACCCACCAATCATCATCAGTTATGTGTATCACCCCACCCACCCCCCAACATGCCCGCCCGTTCACACACACACACACACACACACACACACACACACACACACACACACACACACACACACACACACACACACACACACACACACACACACACACACACACACACACACACACACACACACACACACACGTTGCAGGTCCGACTGACCGAGAGCCTGTTCGGATGAAAACCGCTTCAGTGAGCTCAATTATAGTAACGCCGCATTTTATTCTCGGTAACGCTAACGGCGTTGTAACGGGAGAAACAGTAATTCGTTTGATTATTTGTTACTGTAAAAAATAATTCTGTTAGTAACGCCGTTTATCTATAACGCCATTATTCCCATCACTGTTCATGGATGAGATTATTAACGTTACTGTAGTCTGAAACAGAGCAGGACTGAGTGTTGTGGAGCTGAGGAACCGCTGGAGCGATTGTTAATGAGATGAGCAGCAGGACTTTTATTATGACACAGTCGCCGGCACCATTTCCACTTTTCCGCTCATGAGTGTGAGGTAACGCAGCTCTGTTGATCACATTAGACACATCTGAGTGTGTTGATGATGTGATGACGTTACTCTGTGCGTTTGCTCTGCTATGACACTTGTTCACACTGCAGTGAGAGTAAAGTGGAAACCAAGGGAAACCGAGAGAAACCGAGGGGAACGCAGATATGAAGCAATCGACATGCAACTCCCTCACACGTCCCGGTTCCCTGGCTAAAATAGCAATTTCTCACGATTTATAAATAGTTGGAAACATTTGGGATATTGTAAGTAGGGAAGAGCGGGCACAACCTAACGCTTTTTGACTTTCTCAGTTTGTGGAAATCCACTTGGGGTTCAAAGTATTTATTGTTTTCCCACATTAATTGCACACGTCTAGTACAATTATGTGGTTTTGTTTCATTAATACAGTTTATACTTTTGTCTTGATTTACCCCGAACGAATGGAAGTGAAATGTGACAACATGCCCCGTAGATGGGGTACATTGTATAACAGCTAATAACAGCTTAAAAAGTTACCTGATATAATCAAAAAAATATACAAGACAAACTAAAATATTTTGACTACAAACACATCGCTAAATACAGCTATACAGCAGAGCTCATAATAATAATCATTTATGAACATTGACTCGCAGTCATTATTCACACTTTTCTCATGGTTTCTCAAAAGAATTCATAAAAGTATAGAATATAATGGCATATTTCTAATAGACAGTGCTACAACGCACCCCATCTGGGCAACTGGGATTTAAACCCCGGCTCGTGTCTTCTGCTGTTAGATCAGCATTAAAGAACCATCTCAACTGTTAAATAACAGATATAAGATTACAATAATATCGGATTTGTCTTATTTTAAATAAACACAATAAACAGAGATGAAAACTAAACTTAAGTAAGAAATTTACTTTTGCTATGGTTAAATACATGTTCAGTGATATCTTCCAGAGATTTTTTAATATTGGCGCTATTTTTTCTCTATATAATGTTGATACGGCAACTAGTAAATACATTAAGTTTCGTCATTCTGGCATGTGTGGAAAGGGTTAAAACAAGCGTGTTACAACTAACCCAAAAAAATTGGGGTGTATTCAAAAAATTGTACATAGTGCACCTTTAAGCATAATAATGTAAGTATAATTTCATTGGATTTTTGATCACATTACAAATAGTTTTTGTCGAGTTATTCATTATGGATGGATTTGTTTTGAAATATCCAACAATATTACTGATCTGCCTGCACTGACACCATTGTATGAGAAAAGTGCTCTATAAATAAAAGTGACTTTTGTATTAATTGACAATCATTTGCAGTTCAGACTCTGATTTGAATGTTGGGTTTTTGGTACCCAGGGAAGTAAAACAGTTGAAAGTTAATTATAGGTTTTAAAATCACATTCCTCCACAGCTAATTGCTTGTTAAAGTAATAACTGGTAAATAAAAGCAGTTCTAGTCACGCAAGTGGCTTTACAAGTCGCCCAAATGAACTAGTAAAACAGGCAAGAGCTCAAAAGGCACACAAAACCCATTAGGTGGCAGATATAATTTCTGTAGCCTACCTTTAACTTTAACTTTGAACATAGACTTTAAACATGACATTCCCCCAGTCCCCAGGTGGTTTCAAAGCAAGGCAATGTGCAATATGAAACAAAAACAAAGAGATAACATGTACTTTATCAGCATATATTTCCATTCTGACACGTTGGTATGCTAAACAAATAACATTATCACAAAGTAAAATATTTCCTTGTATGCATTCATGCAGTCTGTAGTCTGCAGTCTTTTTTTTATATTTTTTATCATTTAAGTTCATCCTGTACACCCTCATGATTACAGTACAAACACACGACTAACTTCCTTCCATGGAAGACTAAATGAAAAGTAGGCATATTGACATACTGGTTTCAATGACATGGGTGAACTGTTTTTATGTGAACGATTTCTAATCTGTAAAATCATGATCTGCATACGTGTCTCTAAACAGGACGCATGAACAGATATTAACACCTGCCGTGCAAAACTTTTAAACAAACAAAATACTTAAAACAACATATCACATACATTGGCATTTATTTATGTTGCTTCTATTCTATCTAAATGTCATAAAGCTAAATATTCAATAAATAAATGAAGCATGTTTGATTAGTAAACAAGCTAGAGTGCAGGTGAAATACAGAAACAGAAATAAAAGTACAATCCGCTTTTACAAACTGTACAAACTGCTTTTATTTACCAGTTATTACTTTAACAAGCAATTAGGAGTGGAGGAATATGATTTTAAAACCTATAATTAACTTTCAACTGTTTTACTTCCCTGAGTACCAAAAACCCAACATTCAAATCAGAGTCTGAACTGCAAATGATTGTCAATTAATACAAAAGTCACTTTTATTTATAGAGCACTTTAGAGAAACAGAAATAAAAGTACAATCCGAGTATTATACAAAACAAGTAAAGATTGTGTTTGTGAAATTCTCATCATTATAGTGCTAGCTTTTCACTGAGAGATTCACAGTTACCTATCACAACTTATGAAAATTGTGTTGAATAACTTTCCCAGATTTAACTTGTTGAAATAACTCAAATATCCAATTGATAAGTTAAATAATAAGTTAACTATAACTATACATATAAAACTTAAAATTTGAAGGCAGCACAAACTGTTTTTTAAGTTGAAACAACAGTGTACAGACTAAAGTTTTACATTTTCACCTTCAGAACAACATGAATAAAGCATTTTAACTTGCAATGTTTCAAAACAAAAAGAACATCAAACTAAGATGTTGTCATGTACAACACATTTATTTGCATTAAAGACCTTTTTTCTTTATATCTAAACTACGACATATTCAAATTCAAAATTGCTTTATTGGCATGAATGTAAATCATACAATTATTAATGATAATAATAAACATCAAAATAATAGAGGAAAATATGACAACATAACTTAAACTTAAATAAACTTTTGAAATTTTGATACCACAGCGTTTTAACATACAGTGAGGAAAATAAGTATTTGAACACCCTGCTATTTTGCAAGTTCTCCCACTTAGAAATCATGGAGGGGTCTGAAATTGTCATCGTAGGTGCATGTCCACTGTGAGAGACATAATCTAAAAAAAAAAATCCAGAAATCACAATGTATGATTTTTAACTATTTATTTGTATGATACAGCTGCAAATAAGTATTTGAACACCTGAGAAAATCAATGTTAATATTTGGTACAGTAGCCTTTGTTTGCAATTACAGAGGTCAAACGTTTCCTGTAGTTTTTCAGCAGGTTTGCACTGCAGGAGGGATTTTGGCCCACTCCTCCACACAGATCTTCTCTAGATCAGTCAGGTTTCTGGCCTGTCGCTGAGAAACACAGAGTTTGAGCTCCTCCAAAGATTCTCTATTGGGTTTAGGTCTGGAGACTGGCTAGGCCACGCCAGAACCTTGATATGCTTCTTACAGAGCCACTCCTTGGTTATCCTGGCTGTGTGCTTCGGGTCATTGTCATGTTGGAAGACCCAGCCTCGACCCATCTTCAATGCTCTAACTGAGTGAAGGAGGTTGTTCCCCAAAATCTCGCAATACATGGCCCCGGTCATCCTCTCCTTAATACAGTGCAGTCGCCCTGTCCCATGTGCAGAAAAACACCCCCAAAGCATGATGCTACCACCCCCATGCTTCACAGTAGGGATGGTGTTCTTGGGGTGGTACTCATCATTCTTCTTCCTCCAAACACGTTTAGTGGAATTATGACCAAAAAGTTCTATTTTGGTCTCATCTGACCACATGACTTTCTCCCATGACTCCTCTGGATCATCCAAATGGTCATTGTCAAATTTAAGACGGGCCTTGACATGTGCTGGAACCTTCCGTGCCATGCATGATTTCAAACATGACGTCTTAGTGTATTACCAACAGTAACCTTGGAAACAGTGGTCCCAGCTCTTTTCAGGTCATTGACCAGCTCCTCCCGTGTAGTTCTGGGCTGATTTCTCACCTTTCTTAGGATCATTGAGACCCCACGAGGTGAGATCTTGCATGGAGCCCCAGTCCGAGGGAGATTGACAGTCATGTTTAGCTTCTTCCATTTTCTAATCATTGCTCCAACAGTGGACCTTTTTTCACCAAGCTGCTTGGCAATTTCCCCGTAGCCCTTTCCAGCCTTGTGGAGGTGTACAATTTTGTCTCTAGTGTCTTTGGACAGCTCTTTGGTCTTGGCCATGTTAGTAGTTGGATTCTTACTGATTGTATGGGGTGGACAGGTGTCTTTATGCAGCTAATGACCTCAAACAGCTGCATCTAATTTAGGATAATAAATGGAGTGGAGGTGGACATTTTAAAGGCAGACTAACAGGTCTTTGAGGGTCAGAATTATAGCTGATAGACAGGTGTTCAAATACTTATTTGCAGCTGTATCATACAAATAAATAGTTAAACATCATACATTGTGATTTCTGGATTTTTTTTTTAGATTATGTCTCTCACAGTGGACATGCACCTACGATGACAATTTCAGACCCCTCCATGATTTCCAGTGGGAGAACTTGCAAAATAGCAGGGTGTTCAAATACTTATTTTCCTCTATATATATATACACGTACTTAGGGTCGCTGTAGTGGACAATAGGGAAACACACTGAGGTCAGACGCAATACACACATTACACACAGATTCATCTGCTGTCTCTCAGGCTGTGGCACACACACGTATCTTGCAGCCAGGGCTGCCATCTGTCCCTCTCCGAATTTTATATTTATTTGTTCTACTTCAATCGTAAAGTTCTTTATTAATGTATTGAATTTGTTTAAGTAGAGGTCTCTTTGGAAATGTATTTGTGACAGTGAAGGAGGAAGTGCGTCTCTGTCTCAATCTCTCCTGTCCTACAGTGAACACACACCCTTTGCTCTCTGGGTAACCAGCTCTTTTTGTGTCTGCCGGTCTCGATGGCCAGACATACTGTATGCTCTCAATGCAAAATGTTCTTCATGCGTTCATGACCTCAAGGCTAGATTATTGTAATGCTCTACTGGGTGGTTGCCCTGCTCGCTTAATAAACAAACTCCAGCTGGTCCAAAACGCAGCAGCTCGAGTACTTACTAGAACCAGGAAGTGTGACCATATTAGCCCAGTTCTGTCAACACTGCACTGGCTGCCTATTAAACATCGCATACATTTTAGATTAGATTAGATTAGATTCAACTTTATTGTCATTACACAAGTACAAGTACAAGGCAACGAAATGCAGTTTAGGTCTAACCAGAAGTGCAATAGCAGCAAGTGCAGGATATATACAATGGTTGCGTAAGTGCTGGGCATAAAAATGTACTGAATATATATAAATATGTATAAGTAGAGAGATGGTTATTACTATAAACAGAACTGAATTTACAGATGAATATATACAGTGAATAAATATAAATATACAGATGGCTATTACTATAAACAGAATGTAAACAGAATGTACAGGTGAATATGTACTATGAATATAATATACAGATGGCTATTACTTTGAACAGAATTTTACAGATAGAGGTATACAATAATATGTTAGGCTAATATGAGGAATATAGCAGTGGATTAAGGTAGTGCAATAAATTATGGACAGAGCTATCCGAAAGAAAGTGTAAAAGTGCAGTGGAAAGTGGTTGCATATTACAGTTAGAAGTACGGTGCAAAATGCAAATGTAAACATGGTTACTATAAATACAGTCGGCAGTGCAAATGAGCATATTTCCAGATTTTAAAATCTTGCTTATTACTTACAAAGCACTAAATGGTTTAGCTCCCCAGTACTTGAGCAAGCTCTTAACACATTACACTCCATCACGTCTACTGCGCTCTCAAAACTCTGGCCAGTTGATAATACCGAGAATATCGAAATCAACTGCAGGTCGATCCTTTTCCTATTTAGCACCTAAACTCTGGAACAGACACACTCTGTCAGTTTAAATTTAGACTAAAAACACATCTCTTTACTACAGCATACACATAGAACATCGTCAATTTATATTATTCAAATCAGTTAAATGATTGTTAGGCTGCATTAACTAGGTCAGCCGGAACCGGGAACACTTTGCATAACACCTGATGTACTCGTTACGGCTGGGTGAAAAATATTGATTTCTCAATTTTAATCGATTCTCACTTTAACAAAACAGCATCGATTCTTAAATCCCAAGAATCGATTTGTCTATTTTTTTTTTGTGCAAAATTCAAAAACATAAATACCGTTTTGGCGCTGTGGCGTGAGATCGCTCAGCTCAAGAGAACCAGCAGCGCGGAGCAAACATGAACGGATCTTCTCTTCCACCTTAATACCGGTAACAGCGCAAAATAAACACGAATGAGCTTCTGAAAGTGTGTTAAAAGATACAGAATCCGTATCATGATGTCACATAGAATTGCTCAATCAGTGTTTCAACCGCAGAAAGATGTAAATAAAACATCTTGTAAACAATATCATGTAACCTCACAGTTACCTCAGAAAACCATATGCAGTGTCCATAAAGTCTTTAGTCAGCTAGAAAAATTAACTCTAGAGAGGAGCATTTTGATAAATATATGAACCACATTACATAGGATATTCATTGTCAATGTTCTTCAATATTTAATAAATCTGGCAAGTTTTTATGACAGCCACCCTTTAAATGTTTATATTTAAAAAAAAAAAACTAATTGGAGTAGAATTATGATTATGTAATTGTAAAGTTAATATTATAACTTTATTATTATATAAAAAAAAACACAACTTAGTGTCTTTTAAGTGTTTGTATACAAATCAGTTCATTTTTACCTTCAATATTAGTAGGCTAATGTAGTATCAACTGACTCCCATAGTTTACAACATTAGTTCAGAAATTAATTTTCCTTGAGAAAATGTCCCATGTATTATACTTGATACATATCCAAAAGAATCGATATTCAATTGAATCGAAAAGAATCGAAAATCGAATTGAATCAAAAGCTTGTGAATCGAATTGTGAAATTTGTGTCAATACCCAGCCCTACTCGTTACATCATCAGAAGAATGGCTTCTTCGCTAATGATAGTCTCTCTGTTTTATCCCACGGTTTACTGTAGTCAGCCGGATCTGGGCCGTATCCAAATCAGATGGTGGACCTGCGCCCAGACATGTCCAACGCATGACCCTGAAGTGTCTGCAGAGACCGTGTCAACTAGACTCTCCCCTGTGAAGGCTTCCTTCACTTCACTTTCCCTCTGTACAGATGAAATCTTTATCAGAATTATCGGAAATGATTAAAAACGCTGTATTATGAAAAGTAGAAAAGTAATTTGGCAGTCATTTTGTAAAGAAAAACTATGCGCCTGCACACAGACGTATTCAAATGCACTATTACTAAACACGTAATGCTTATGTGCATGCCGTCACCGTTCTCACAGATTCACCTTTTTCGACGTTTACACGAAGATGATAATGGTACAGCTTCAAAACTGGGGTTTCGGGGTTTGCGTTCTCTTCTCTTGCCACCGCGATGAGAGTTTTTCTGTTTTGGTTGAAAATGGTGTTGTGATTATTTACAATGGAAATGAATCAATCAAAAACGTACTTTAGCTGGACAATAACTTTTTTCTAAAGCTGATGTACAGCCAAAACAATCTCTCTGTACAATCACTGTAAAGCTGCTTTGAAACAATCTAGGGTATATTGTAAAAGCGCTGTATAAGTGAAGGTGACTTGACTTTACAAAAGCATCGACATAAGCCATACAAACTGTTAATGCAATATGCCAGAATAAAGATTGTTTATTTAAAAATTAGAGAATGGAAGCACTTTGAGATGACTGCTTTAGTGTAAGTATTTGTTCCCACTAACATGTAATGAAAGAAACTCCAGATTTAGTGACACATGTTTTAGTGTATACTGTGGAAAAACAGATGGCTCTGTGTGATGCAACCCTATAACTGTGTTTTTGCACCTAAACAATGACCTGAATGATCAATGATTACAGTGTAGGAGTTCAAGGAATGTTTGTTGTTTGAGAAATACACCCATACACTATATTCAAAACCAGCCATGTGATGTGTTCTTGCAAATTCTCATCCTGTACAGTTTTGTTTGAGAACCTCTGGCATCCATTTTCCGGGGTTAAGAGGATTTAATGACAACGTGCCATTACCCTTCAGGGTTAAAAGGCTTTACATTCATAACTGCCTGCTGAAGAAGAGCTGCGTGTTCTCATCGCATTTACCTCTTTCTGATAGTTACAACATCATGTTAGTGACTTCTGTAAGAGGAATATGTTTGCATTAAAGGCAGTGACTTATTATCCACGATTTCACATTCTCAAAGACTAAAAGTGGCTTGATTCTAAAACTCTGAACAACTATTCAGTATGTGTTGTATGGCCTTATTGCACTGACACATCATTATTTGGACCGACTTTACATTAGGGGGCTTAAGCTACTATGTACTAACATTTAAATTAATCATTTTATACAATGCACTTATTTTGTACATGCATGTTTTCACGTTTTTACATTGTACTTATATAAAAAATATACCTTCATACACTTAAACTTACCCATACCACCACACCTGTCCCTAACTTTAGCCTTAAACTTACCCATACCACCACACCTGTCCCTAACTTTACTCTTAAACGTACCCATACCACCACACCTGTCCCTAACTTTACCCTTAAACTTACCCATACCACCACACCTGTCCCTAACTTTACCCTTAAACTTACCCATACCACCACACCTGTCCCTAACTTTAGCCTTAAACTTACCCATACCACCACACCTGTCCCTAACTTTACCCTTAAACTTACCCATACCACCACACCTGTCCCTAACTTTACCCTTAAACTTACCCATACCACCACACCTGTCCCTAACTTTACCCTTAAACTTACCCATACCACCACACCTGTCCCTAACTTTACCCTTAAACTTACCCATACCACCACACCTGTCCCTAACTTTACCCTTAAACTTACCCATACCACCACACCTGTCCCTAACTTACCCATACCACCACACCTGTCCCTAACTTTACCCTTAAACTTACCCATACCACCACACCTGTCCCTAACTTTACTCTTAAACGTACCCATACCACCACACCTGTCCCTAACTTTACTCTTAAACTTACCCATACCACCACACCTGTCCCTAACTTTACCCTTAAACTTACCCATACCACCACATCTGTCCCTAAATTTAGCCTTAAACTTACCCATACCACCACACCTGTCCCTAACTTTAGCCTTAAACTTACCCATACCACCACACCTGTCCCTAACTTTACCCTTAAACTTACCCATACCACCACATCTGTCCCTAACTTTAGCCTTAAACTTACCCATACCACCACACCTGTCCCTAACTTTAGCCTTAAACTTACCCATACCACCACATCTGTCCCTAACTTTAGCCTTAAACTTACCCATACCACCACACCTGTCCCTAACTTTACCCTTAAACTTACTCACACCACCACACCTGTCCCTAACTTTAGCCTTAAACTTACTCATACCACCGCACCTGTCCCTAACTTTACCCTTAAACTTACCCATACCACCACACCTGTCCCTAACTTTAGCCTTAAACTTACTCATACCACCACACCTGTCCCTAACCTTACCCTTAAACTTACCCATACCACCACACCTGTCCCTAACCTTACCCTTAAACTTACCCATACCACCACACCTCTCCCTAACTTTACTCTTAAACTTACCCATACCACCACACCTGTCCCTAACTTTACCCTTAAACTTACCCATACCATCACACCTGTCCCTAACCTTACCCTTAAACTTACCCATACCACCACACCTGTCCCTAAATTTAGCCTTAAACTTACTCATACCACCACACCTGTCCCTAACCTTACCCTTAAACTTACCCATACCACCACACCTCTCCCTAACCTTACCCTTAACCTTACCCATACCACCACACCTGTCCCTAACTTTAGCCTTAAACTTACTCATACCACCACACCTGTCCCTAACCTTACCCTTAAACTTACCCATACCACCACACCTGTCCCTAACTTTACTCTTAAACTTACCCATACCACCACACCTGTCCCTAACTTTACCCTTAAACTTACCCATACCATCACACCTGTCCCTAACCTTACCCTTAAACTTACCCATACCACCACACCTGTCCCTAACCTTACCCTTAAACTTACCCATACCACCACACCTGTCCCTAACCTTACCCTTAAACTTACCCATACCACCACACCTGCCCCTAAACTTACCCTTAAACTTACCCATACCACCACACCTGTCCCTAACTTTACCCTTAAACTTACCCATACCACCACACCTGTCCCTAACCTTACCCTTAAACTTACCCATACCACCACACCTGTCCCTAACCTTACCCTTAAACTTACCCATACCACCACACCTGCCCCTAACTTTACCCTTAAACTTACCCTCACCAACACACCTTTTTTCACAGAAGTGGAAGTTTTTTTGTTTGTTTAAATATTGTTTCAAATAAGTCATAAAGTATAAGCTGATACTTCCATGTTAAATGCTTTAGTAAGATATTAAAACAAAACTAAAACTCTTTAAAATCCCCCATTGACTTACTTTGGGATGAAATCTAACTCCCAGTATTTCTAGTGTTTGGATATCTGATCATCTGCTTGGCACGTCCTTTTAAAGGGGTGGTAAAGCACACTCTTTCGAAGGCTTGATTGTGTTTGTGGGGTGCACTGTAACATGTGTTCATGCTTCGTTTTTAAAAAAATGCAGTATTTTTCATATATTTGACCTTTATTCTACACTGCTCTGTCCCTCCTTGTAAAAACGGTCTGATGGTTTCCGGATTCTGTGAAGCCAGTCCCTCAAAAATACGCAATGGGCTCTGATTGGTTAGCTGGCCCAGTGTGCTGTGATTCGCTAACCGCCTATGCACGTTTCTCGAAAGCGTCACGCCCCTTACCTCTACAGATAGCCTCAGGCTTTGTGTACGCTAGCGTCAATAAACCCATACCAAGAGCCCGAATCAGACCCAGACAATTTTAGTGAAGATGATCGAGCAGAACCTGTTCAGTCCTCAAGAGTAAAGACTGCAGATCTATAGTGATCGCTACTGAATGGCACTGTTACTTTTGTATTTTTAGAACGATTATAGCCAAATATCTGTCTCAAGAACGAACACTAAATATTGGCTTTACTATAGTATCCAAATCAAACACAGAAGCATGTTTAGCATGCCTGTAGATAAACAATACATAAAAGCTCTAATCAAAGAATAATTTACACTAATGCCAAGTTCGCTGTTGAGATTTTAAACAGTTTGTAACGTGAGGTGTTTGTCAGATAACGTTAAGTATGAATGAGCATTTAACAAACTGGTTTGCAGAGCCAAACAGCGCTGTCATGTCTACATGCTACAACGTAGGCTACAATGAACAACACAAACTATTACAGGAAAACACATCGACGAAAAATAAATCACACTTACAGGTTGTGGCCCGTACTCGCGAAGATTGTGGAAGCTTTCCTCCGCGAATGTGCCGCGGTAGCCGCGCGTGCAGCTGAACTCGTGCAGCTGAAGGCTCATGTATTGCAAATACAGACGAATATTGTCCATTATGTCACATTTTCCGATCTTCTCCTCCGACCCCTGTCTGTCTCGTGCTTTGATTTATGATGGGCAGCATATATCTGCTGCAAATGCGATCGTGTTCCCCTCATGTCTCTTACACGCATGAATATGACGTTGTATGTTAAACGCACTGCAATGCACCCCCGTCCCTAGGAAGGCTGAAGAAAGTGGACCTGCAATCCGGATGAAAATAACAGCGTTTCGTCGGCATTGTCAACAGCACTCCAGCCTACTAGCTATACCACAACAACGCGTCCTCGCCCCCCTTATTTCATATTCTCGGAGGAGGGGTTTATGTAAATATTGGGACTGGTGATGTCAGAGACCCTGGAGGAATGTCTGTAGTCCCTACTGGCCGTTTGCTGTAGTCCTTAGAAATCGATTTCTTTAAAAGCAAATATCTCCCTTTGCTTTAAACTTTGAACGTTGTAACTTTGAAGATGTTATTTATGCTCAAACAGCAACATTACACACTAGCTAAAGTTAGAAAAGTGAAATCGTGCTTTACCACCCCTTTAAGAAATGCCAGTATAGTTAAGTTTATGCCCTTTGACAAACTGGCATCTGAAATAGACAAAGACATTGCTGTGAAAATGGACTTTACTTGCGCTGTAATTATATTATATTGCAATTTACTGATGTGGGTTGCTTTGTTGTTCAGATTTCTTTTCTTGTTTGCCCTTTTCAGATGTATTATGTCTGGTATGTGTGATCTGTGGGTTACACATATTTTGGTGTCTTATCTCAGTAACAACAAAAAGATGTTAACACAAACAAGAAATTCTACTGAAGAGATCAAGGAACTGTTTTTAAATTCTCACGATTCACTCGAGCTCCACGTGGCAGTTTCCACTGTTTATTTTCCTGTGAAAACTCTTTGAAGCAGGTCATACATGATCATACCAAGAGTGACCACTGTGGGTCAGCAGCACATCAGCATCACTGTTCCTATCAAACAATCCCTTTTAATATAGTTCAATTACAACAATTGTATTCGTATCTTGTAGGGGAGAGTGGGGCACAACCTAAGTTAATAATTGTATTATGTAATATTTTAGTTTGTCTTGGATATGTTTTTTGATCAGGTAACATTTTAAGCTGTCATTTGGTCATGTTACATCGTGCCCCTCACATGTCACAATGTACCCCACCAATGGGGCATGTTGTCACATTTCACTTCCATTCTTTCGGAGTAAATAAAAAAAAAGTATACACTGTATTAATGAAACAAAACTGTTGTGCTGCTTAATATTTTTGTGGAAAAAGTGATTTTTCAGGATTCTTTGATTAATAGAAAGTTCAAGCAATTTTTTGAAAGAGAATTTTTTGTATCATTATAAACTGTCACTTTTGATCAATTCAGTGCATCCTTGATGAATAAAAGTATTAATTTCTTAATTTAGTATTTTTTGTATTCTTTTTTTAAAAAATATCGTACTTATTCGAAACGTACCCATATATGTGAAGCAGCTCAACTGTTTTCAACGGTGCGAGGAAGCGCTCCGGTGCGAGGAAGACCCGTTTAGCAATGAAGTGTGCTGAGAACGCCACTTCTGCAGGTGTGTTTGAACGTGTATCTTGCGCTTTGGATACACACACACTTTGCGTTACTGCCTGGGAGAAGAGCACGCACGAGAGGTTTGCGAACCTCTTGTGAAGTATTTGTGAGCGTTGTCCTCTGGAAACGCTCCGCTCTCGGCAGGACCTCTTCTCGAGGACTCAGACTGCAGCTGCCTTTGCGGTGCGTGAGGAGAAAGGCTGAGCGTCCAAACAGTTCGGACGATCGGTTTCTCTCCGCCCATGACTTCCCAACTCCTGGGAGTCTTCCATTCCTTCCGGATCTGCATCAGCAGATCTTGAGGGAATGGAAGGAACCATACTCAGCCCCGCATCTGTCGACGTCGGCGAGCTAAATGTCACTGATGTCAAGGGACTGCCTGGCTGGGTGTGTGTCGGGGCCGCCCGTGGATGAGATGTGATGTTTATCTCGCCTCTGGGCGGCCGGCGACACTGTGGCTCCCACCCTGCCGGTCTAACGCTGAATGGCAGGGCGTACATGTCAGTGGGTCACGCTGCGGAGCACACCACAGCTGTGTTGCAGGCTTACCAGGCAGACCTGCTGAGGGACCTCGATCAGGGGGAGGGACCCCCTGAGGCGGTAGTCGAGTCGCGCCGGACCGCGGTTTTCGCTCTCCGGGCCACCGTACAGATAGCGCCGATGGCGGCGATGGTGGCCACGGAGAGACATCTGTGGTTAAACCGTTTGGACATCGGGGAGAAAGAAGTCCTTTCTCCTGGATGCCCCGGTTTCGCAATCCGAACTTTTCGGCACCTCCATAGATGCGGTGGTGGGAAGGTTCGGAGAGGCGAAGGCGCGCTCGGCAGCATTTAGAATATGCATCCCGCAGAGGTCCGGGACCGCGCCCAGGCAGTCGGGTGTCCCCGGCCCGTCCCAGTCTGAGGGCTGGAGACGGGAACAGCAAGCCAGCGTCGCCTCTCAAGCGCCCCCGCCGACGGAGGACTGGGGCGCAGGGGAGGCGGGACACCCGCAACAGGAAGAGGAAGGAAGCCGGGGCTGGTAACCGGAACCAGCGCAGGCAGCGGACTCCGCCCTCGAGGACGCGGAGATGAAGGCTGCCTTTTTTCCCTTCCTCTGGCTTTTCCCTGGGCGCTTTACATCAGGCCGGTGGGCCTATGATGAGCAGAAAATGTGAGATTCTGCCGGCCCGCCTGGTTTGTTTGTTAAAAGCGCCCCCCTCAGGATGGCGGGCGGATACTAGCTCGATGGCTGGGTTGAAGCACCGCGAGGAGCGATTGGTGAGTCCCCCTCTATGAGGGCGAAACATTTTCAAAACTATGTTTTTCAGGACTTTTGTACCGTCGCTCCCCTGAGGGATTGCTTGGGGAAATTTTGGATCATCGAGGGATTTCGCAGGGCCTGCAGCTCCCCGTGAGTAAGCTAAGAACGATCTTCTTTGCAACATTATGTGGTTGTGTATGTATGCCTCACTTTTGCTAGTTGAGTCTTGCTGCCTCTCCGTGTATGTTTTCCCCACTGATGTGGGTAACTGAATTGCGCTCTTGCCCGAGGGTTTGTAGTGTCGGGGGCGAGCTGTGTTTTTCCTAGCGTAAAAGTGTGAAGTAGCTGAAGACCGGGTATGCACTTTTGCATGAGCTGTAGTGAGATCTGCGCCCAGCTCTGCGGGGCTTTGGGAAAAGGGTTTTCGGGGCCTCATTGTGTATTATTAGAGGTGATAATATTTCTTTCCCGAGCCCTGAGTGGATCTAGTGCAGACTTAGGTCGCACCACTTGGCCTAGGTTCCGTCAAGGATGGGGGTGTTCCCTTCTAAGGAAGGTCGTTCGCCCCTGGCCTGTCTTGATATAAACAGGGCTTGTTATGCATCCTTGACCTAACCTACTCTCGTTACAGAGTTGACCGGCCAAGGCCCGCCCCCTTCTCTGCGTTCTGGGGTTACGAGTAACGCAGTCGAGGTGTTGCAGGAGACAGCGACTTTGCCAGTGGTCGTGGGGCGGAACGAAGCGTCTTTCGCCGGTTTGCGATTAGACTTTATCTGCTGTTTCCGCCTTTCAGAGCTTGGTGGCCGCCATCTTTTGGCGGCCCCCGGCCTCTTCCTGGAGGATGGTTCGGCCGGTGGGTTCTATTTTTTCTATGAAAAAGTAATGTTTTACCCTTGCTTTATGTCTCTGCTCCACCTTCTTTAGGGCTCGGGGTAAGCTGAACATCGGATAAACCGATGTTTACGGTTCTGGTCGGATGCTCCCCTGAGGCCCGAGCATTGCCATTGGCTGACGCCCTCGCATTACGGTTGGCCGCTGCATGGGAAATAAGACAGCCGCCCCGAGGCAGGTGACGTAAGTTGTACTCCCCTCGCTTAGAGGGTTTTTGTTAGCACTTCTGCTGAGTACACTGCTGTTGGCAATGTGATTAGGTCCATGTCTGTAGGCACTGCCCGAGAGACTGCGCCGTCTTGGGGGCCCTAGGGCAAAGTAAGAACTTGTTTCCTAGTTACCTCCGGGAAGGACCAGCCCCAGGTGCGGGTATAAGAGCCAGCTGGTTGTTGGTAGCCAGCTTGGGCGGTCTGGGCAGCAGGACTTCAGGACAGGTAGTAGGCATCAACCGGCCTCCTTGCAAGAAGTCTCGACGCCATGGCCCACGAGTGTGCCTGGGAGGATTTTCTCCACTGGTGTCGACGTCAGCAGTAACCTCGTCAACTAGCTCCCTGGGGACGAGTTCCCAGGTGATATCTGGATTTCCAGGCCTTTGTCAGCAACAGACAGCTGCCGTCAGCCCAGGTGCAGCAGCCAGCCTTCTTAAAGGCCTCCCTGAGGGGTAGGCTCCTGGTTTGGGTTATCTTCGCTCAGGTGGAGGCCACGTTTGGCCTCCCTGAGAGCCTGCTTGGTCAACAGGCGCTGCCTGGTCTCCCCTGAGGGGGCGCCACCGGCTTTAAGCCCCTCGATGGCTGGTACGTGCTGCTAATAGGTGGTAGGCGTTACCTGGCCTCCCTAAGAGCCTGCTGTGGGGTAAGCAAGCTCACCTGACCTCCTCTGTGGGGGCGTTCCTGGGCTCCAGTCACTGGAGGGCTAGCATGAGTGCTAGTAGGTAGTAGGCCGCAATCGGCCCCCTGAGTGACCTTTCTGGCTGTGGCGGTGAGCAGGAAGTGCTATGAGTAGCACAGTCTGCTATCAGGTGGTAGGCATTGGGCCTCCCTGAAGGCGAGCTCCCGCTCTGAGACGGGTGGCATGTTCTGCTATCAGGTGGAGGCATTGCGCCTCCCTGAAGTCGTTCCCCGGTCCCCAGTTTCGGTAACGGATCGTAGCATGGGTTGCTATCAGGCAAGCGGCACGGGGCTTCCCTGTGGGATTCGCTTGGAGTAGTAGGCCCCACGGGGCCTCCTCTGAGGGCACGCTCCTGTCTCGTGGTCTCTGGATAGGTCCAGCCACTGAGCGGAGGGCTGTGATGGAGAAATGCCCAACATTCTTGCAGGTGGTAGGCCCGCTAGGCCTCCCTGTTGAAGCGAGTCCCTGGTCTTCCCAGCTACCTCGAGGGCTAGCACGGCTGCTATCAGGTTTAAGGCCCGTATGGCCTTCCTGAGGGCGAGCTCCGCTGTTGGACACGCGAGCAGTCGGCACAGGTTACCGGGTGGAGGTCCCTCTCGGCCTCCCTGGGGAACAAGTTCCCTAGGCGGGAACACACAACTGGCTTTACGCTGACAGCTAGTGGTCACCTGCTATCAGGCGCCGGTCTCTGGCCGTTCGCGAGACCTGAAGGCGGTGTGCTTACCCTAGCACGACGAGACGTTACTGCTGCTATGCGGTCCCCACAGGAGGGGACTTTCATAGTTTGCCTGCGGCATGGGTACCTACCGGGCAGGCTTATGAGCTCCTCTCAAGTGAGGGTCTGTTATGAGCTTACGGCCGCCTGGCGCTGATTAGGGTTGTAGGCCCCTCGGGGCCTCCCTGGTATGATCAGCCTGTAAGGCCTCTGGCCTCCTAAGCACGTTTTAAAGTAGGTGCTTGGTAGATCCGAGGATTGAGCGGCTGAACTCCCCTCGCTAGCAAGGGTTATAAAGCACTTCGCTGAGCGCCGCTCTCCGGGATAACCCGTCTCTGAGATCCGGCTAGTGGATGTCACTGCCTTTCTTGCAGCACCCTAGCGGGATGCCTTTTCATAGGCGTGTACCAGAGGCTCTGTACACTACAGACAGGGTTGACCGTATTACGTGTCCCATAGCAGACTGGGTCACCAGGTCAGGTCTCCCTGGTGGCATTCGGTGAGGACCTCCCGAATAGTGACTGGCATAGGGTTCCCTCGGGTTCCCTTGCCACGTTCCCTTAAAGGGACCCCTTCTAAGTCGAATGGGTGGTTCCAGGCCTTCGAGCAGGGCCTGGGAAGGACCTCATGTGTGTGAAGGTTCATTCTTGGGCGATAGCTTGGGCTATGACCGTAGGGAGCGCTGTCACTGACAGCCTAATGTGACCAGAAGGGAAGTGATTCAGGCATTTCAGTAGAATTTGCTTGTCTTGACAGTTGTCACTGCCTATGGGCATGCACTCCCGTCGGCATGGCGTAGTGGGTATATCGTTCCCCGTAGCGTAAGCAAAAGCTGACGCAGTGCGAGTTCCCTTTCGAAAGGGAACGTCTCAGGTTACAAATGTAACCATTGTTCCCTGAGAACAGGGAACGAGACACTGCGTCGCTTTGCCATGCCGCAGGGCCTGCCTGCCAAAACAGTCCCTTCAGACGATTAGATACTGTCATGTTGGCAAGGCGCCCTTATATACTTCCTGGTCGCGCCTTGATGACATCATAGGCTGTCGCCGGTCAATAGGATTGACGTGATTCAATGTGATTTCAGGCACCAGTCACGCTGGAGGCGTTCCCCGTAGCGTAAGTGTAACGGGTACCGTGGCGACGGCACCCGAAAGGGACAGATTATTCTCCTGTAACACACAGGAGAGAAACGAGGAGACAGTGTCACGTTCAAGCTCTCTGGAGTAATTTATTCACAATATCATTAAACAAATCTCTGTCTCTCAAAGTCACATTTTGCTTCACATATCACATTTTCAATGTCTTCTTAACATTATAATGACTTTCAGTGTTCATGTCAATTCACAATCTGCAATAAAATAAACTTTTCAATTTCACATTCATGTTCACTAACTCTGTATTTTTATATTTCACTCTATTCATCAAAAAAGAAATACAAAACCATAGTAATATACCTCAATTACTTCTCTTAAATGATTAAACATTTCTATTCACAATATTTTACCAGTATCACATTGATACAATGCTGCAAATCACTCTCAGAATTATTAATATACTTCAAATATAACTTTAAACCTTATTTAACACATTAACCATTATCAATTGACATTCTATACGCATATATAGTACATTAAACAATACTTATTCACTTTTAAAGCTTATAGAACACCTTCATGTGCATCTGCATAAGGAAAAATGTATATTTTTAACTGACGCGCTCACCAACGTTACATGTGCGTTTTCAGTAGGCTGCTAATCGGTCAAGCTTTTCTCTCTCGCTTCAATCAACTCAAAAACAACCTCTGACGAACATCACTTCTCTAAAACCATTCACTTATTGTCTGAACACATTTCAGCATGGTTAAATTCAACTTTTAAGTGTTTTTATACATTTACCCACCTGTAACACACAGGAGAGAAACGAGGAGACAGTGTCACGTTCAAGCTCTCTGGAGTAATGACAAACTCACGACTCGCACAGCTTAACACCGTTCGCTCGACTCTGCCCCTAACGGTCAGGAGTAGCATTGCACACTTCTCTTCTCTTTTATTTTTACAAGGAATCACATTAAAATAAAACCCTTCTGAATGTTTCTTGTTCCAAAATAACACAATAACATATTCAAAATGAAACCAATAATTTTGAATATACCTAAAGTACAATTAACATACTTGTGTGATCGTCACACACTTCCCAGCAGAAAGAAATGGGTCCCACCATTTTCTTCTCTACTTATCTAACTCAAAGCCTCTTTTAACAAGCAACCGGAACTGGCATTATATATGGTGTGGCTGGTACCGTATAAGGCATGTATGTAAATAGGGGGTAAAGAGTAGAATAAGGGTTAAGTGGACATGTTGGGGTTGAATAAGGCATAAATGGGTGCAAATGTTGAGTAGTCTGAGGTACAGGGTAAACAGGTGATTGTAAGTGTGTGTTTGTCACATTAACTGTAGCCTGTGTTGTCTGTGTAGGCTGACCAAAGTTCTCATATGTGAAAATCTGTTTAGGTCGTCGCTCCCGACTTGACCTTCTGACCTGGGTCTGGTTATCTGGCACTGCACTGACTGGAAACTGTTCCTCTTGACTGAACTCTGGATCCTCATCATATCCATCTTGTTCCTCAGGTCCCGCAACAACAAACTGATCTTCATCTTCTCCGGGTTCCTCTATCTCTACGTTTCCCTCAGGTAACAAATCCGTTTCAGGTAAGTGGTGCATCCTAAATTCCTCCTCTTCTTCAGCAGGTATTGGAGTTGGCTGGCTCAGAGAGGTTATTGGTCGTTGTGGCGGGGCTACCACGGGTATCTCCTTTATCTTTTCTACTGGTACCCTCAACCAATAACGAGGACCATCTGAGTCATCTCCAGAATCTGAGTCTGAACCTGATACTTCCTGTAGACTAGCACGTTCTGAGACATTGGTGCGTCGAGTCTGGTGTTTCCTTTTCTGTGTTCTCTTTTCAGGAGCATCTTGGCCTGGAAGAGCTTCAACTGGAAGGTCATTTGCTAATAACAACAGATTACGGTGTAATGTCCTTGTCTTTCTCTTGTCTCCAAACTCAGGGTAGACTACGTATACTGGGTTATCAGCAAACTGTTCTTTCACAACGTAGATCGATTTCTCCCAATACGACCGTAGTTTTCCTGGTCCACCACGCTCACCAAGGTTCCTGACCAAGACTCTATCGCCAGACTGTAGTACCACTCCCCTTGCTTTCTTATCGTAAAGCACTTTGCCCTTGGCACTGGCCTGTTTACTACTCTCGTTAGCAATTCGATAAGCCTCCGACATCTGCTTTGCCCACTTCTTCGCATATCCCTTTGGCGAGTCAGGCTCTGTTTCTCCAACCAACCCAAACAGTAAGTCAACGGGAAGGCGAGGATGACGACCATAAAGAAGGAAGAAAGGTGAGTAGCCTGTCGACTCGTGCCGAGTACAGTTGTATGCATGAATGACTTGTGGAATTTGATCTTTCCATCGTTCCTTTTCTTTCTCTGACAACGTTCTTAGCATCTGGAGTATCGTCCGATTAAACCGTTCTGCAGGGTTCCCTTGGGGATGGTATGGTGATGTTCTCGAATGACGAATACCTGACAACTGTTGCAACGTACGAAAGAGCTCGTTCTCAAATTCACGGCCTTGGTCGTGGTGTAACTTTGATGGGTACCCGAAGCGGAGGACGAAATCATTAAAGATGCGCTCAGCTGCCGTTTTCCCACTCTTGTTCTTTGTCGGATACGCTTGGGCGAATCTTGTAAAATGATCGACGACCACAAGGATATATTCGTAACCTCCACGGCTGGTCTCTAGGTGTAGATAGTCGATACACACCAACTCCAGTGGCGAGCTTGATGTGATACTACCCATTGGGGCGCGAACATGAGTAACTGGCTTCTTCGATTTTATGCATGGGCATTTCCTTGTGATATGTTCTTCGATCTCTCTAGCCATGAAGGGCCAATAAAATCTCTCTCTGGCAAGATTGAGGACTCTTTCTGTGCCGACATGGGCCATTTCATTATGGAGTTTCTTCAAGACAATGTCTTTGTACTTAGCAGGGAGCACCAACTGCCTTCTTTCATTAGCACGCCTGTACAAGAGACCATTCTCCAAAACTAACTTTCCCCATTCATGAAATAGTCTTCTAGTGGCTCCACTAGCCGCTCTCCGTATCTCGTCAGTTAAAGGTGTACCCGCCTCTTTTAACTTGATCATTTCACCGATGGCTTCATCTGCATGTTGTGCCTCCACAAGCTCATCGTGGCTGATTGCAGTCAAGTGGTCAAATGAGGGGGATAAGTCGGCATGGGAAGAGATGTTGAGAGCCGCCACCCACGGTACATCTTTCAGTTTGGCTACTTTACTTCCATCCCATATTGCGCGAACCACGTCTTCGGTACACTCTTTGGTACAGGACTCAGCATAGGCCTCAATGTTTAAAGGAAGACGCGACAGCGTATCAGCATCGATGTTAGCCTTTCCTGGTCTGTACTTTATGTCGAATCTGAAATCGGAGAGTTCTCCTACCCACCGATGGCCTACTGCATTTAGCTTGGCTGTAGTCATAACGTAGGTTAGGGGATTGTTATCAGTGAATATTGTGAAATGGGGTGCGTAGAATAAGTAATCCCTAAACTTTTCACACACGGCCCACTTCAAGGCTAGGAACTCTAGCTTTCCACTATGCAGGTGGTAGTTTCGCTCAGCTGCAGTCAAAGTCCTAGACCCATACCCAATGACTCTTAACTTGCCATTCTGATATTGATAAAGAATCGCGCCGAGCCCCTGGTCTGAAGCATCGGTATGTAATACAAAGGGTGAGTCGAAGTTGGGGTATGCTAGCACGGGAGGGCTAACGAGGAGAGATATAAGTCGGTCGAGGGCTTTCTGATGCTCGGTGGCCCACTCCACAGGTGTTCTGGATGGTAGTTGTGGACCTTTACTTTTCCCACGTGCTACAGCTGCTTGTCCTGGCTTGACTTGTAGTAGCTCATAGATGGGCTTTGCTATCCTTGAGAAGTCCTGAATGTAGGAACGGTAATAACCCAGGAACCCGGTGAGCTTTCTTACATCTCCCACTGTCTGTGGTGTCCTGCTGGCTAACGACCGCACTGCATCCAGGTCTTTGGGATCAATTCTCACTCCCTGAGCTGACACAAGACGACCCACATATCTTACTTCTCGTCGGAATAACTCACATTTTTCAGGTCTCAATTTCACTCCATGTCGCTGAAGAGCTTGGAGTACTTTACGGACCCCTTCCACATGCTCATCAAAGGTTTTTGCGTAGCAGAGCACGTCGTCAAGGTACGGAAGACAGCAATCATCTCTCAAGGAACTCAACATCTCTTCCATACTCCTCTGGAAAGCTGCTGGGGCATTGGAGAGGCCAAAAGGGATACGAACCCATTCATACAGCCCCCAGGGGGTAATGAAAGCAGTGAGGTGCTGGGAGTCCTTGGCGATAAAGCCCTGATGATAAGCCTTTCCTTGGTCGAGGATGCTGAACCAGGAATAACCACCGAGGCTATCAGTCAGGTCTTGTATTCTAGGTAGGGGATGTCGATCAGGGATGGTCTTCTGATTCAAAAGACGATAATCGATACAGAGGCGGAGTGTACCGTCTTTCTTTCGGACGCAGACCACTGGAGCAGCATAAGAGGACTTTGACTTCACAATCCAACCTTTCATGAGCAGATCTTGTACATACTCCTTCACCTCTTTGAACAGTGGTTTGGGCACCGAAGAGTAAGCTCTCTGCACTGGAATCTCGTCTTTGAGTGAGATAGACATCTGTAGACTAGGAATACATCCAATATCATGACTGTCTTGTGCAAAAGCAGCCGATTCTTCCCACAGCATTTTCTCGACTTTCTCTTGTTCCTCATCACTAAGGTGGCTGAGGTCCACACGGGGCTGCCATAACGCTGGAACACTCTGTTTAACTGGGGCTGTTGCTGCTTTAACGACTGTTACTCTGGGCCTGGGGCTCTCTAGTGGATTGTTCTCAATCACTCTAGCCACCGTCTGGACGCTACCAAGGGCTGTCTTCCTTGGTATTGTAACAGGATGCTTCGTGTTATTTCTCACTGGTATTATGACATAAGGTCTCTTTGCGGTCTGTAGTTCTAGTAAGCCCTCCTCAATCTCAAGCTCGGTGAGATGGCCACTGTTCTCGTTAGGTTCAAACAAGAGAAGAGGGTCTGACTGGTCTACAGCGGATGGGACCTGACACTTCATCCAGGCTACTTGTCCGGCTGGGACTGTAGTCTCATAATTACCAGTTCTTATCAATCTCTGATACATGGAGGGTTTGTCAGTCTGAATGAAGTTCATCAGCAGCTCAACTTTCTCAGCAGGAACCGATATTGCGTCAGATAGAAGCGTGGTAAGTGCTGGAACAAGTTCTTTTGTTCGATTCTGAATCACTTCCTCTAGGACATTAAATCCAAGTAGTGGCTGTGCAAGCGGAATGCTACAGACGAGAAAAGGCACCATGATCGACTGGCTAAGTGCACCATTTCCACTGAAACTGACTGCAATAAGGACCCAGCCATCAAAAGGGAGGATTTCTCCATTCACCGCGTGCACTTCCAGCTCTTCTCTCTCATCAAAGATTTCACTAAGCGGCCTAATGGGTGTGTTTGGTAGATACTTCTCTTTCCAGCTTTTATCTATCATGCTCACCTGGGCTCCAGTGTCCAGTAAGGCATTGACTGTCAACCCATTGAGGTCACATCGTGCGAGGGCTTTGGCTCCTATGAACTTGGCCAGACGTCTACTGGTTTGAGTGGGTAAAGAGAGAGAAAGTTGGTTATTGACTTGTTCATTGTTTTCTTTTGGTCTCTGATTGACTGAACTTGTCTCTGAACGACTCTCAGAGCTCCGTACGGTACCCTCAGCACTGTGGGACTGAACGTGAAGCCCGGTCACTGCTTGTCCCGTGGCAGAAACCGGCTCCAGTTTTCCGGACGCTTGGGTTTTTTCATACAGCCTACTGCTCTGTGACCGTCCTCACCACAGTGGAAACAATGAGGGCAACCTGGGCGGTTCTGTTCGAGGCAATTAGCACAGCTATTTGGTCTGGTTTTCCTTTGATCCACTTTAACTTGGCAATGATGGCAACATTCTGGGTTTTGAATCTGCTGGGGTCTTTGCAGTAATTCAACTTTATTCATTAACTCCTCTACTTTCTCAGTTAACTGCTGGAGTACATCAGTCTTTGACTGTTTGTCTGGAACATCTTTCTTTGTACTACTGCCTTGTACTGCTGCCGCTTCAAGCTCTGTGCTATTCACACTTATTTGTTTCTGCTTCACAACCGACCCCAAACGTCTCTGTCTCTCATTCTCAATGTTTGTTATCTTCATCATTTGCTTTAAGATCGTCTCGTCAGACACGCTGCTATCTGAGAGAAATGGTTTCAATTCTCGACGTATGTCGTTATGCTTATGGCTGAGACCCTGATACACGGCGTGAAGGAAAACGTCTTGAACTGTGTTCGCATTATACTTCACTTCTGTGTCAGCGTATTTTGTAGCGAACAGGATCTTTTGTTTGAGGCCTATTACTCGATACAAGAATTGTTGTGGAGTCTCGCCGTCGTTTTGTTTTGTGCACATGAGCTCTTGGAAAAGTTCTGTGTTGCTTCGCCCACCTAAATGGGATTGCAGAAAGCCTTTCAGCTCGTCTATCGTCAGATCGTCTTTGTGTATTAGCATGTCTTTAAAGTTTCCCGGTTTAATGGCTCTGAGAACACCTCTCAATATTTCAGTCTCGCTGAATCGCTCTTTAACACCCTCATCGATTTGTCTGCATATGCTATTGTAGCTTAAATCTGAGCCCTGGTCGCCGATCTGTCCACCTTGGATCTTGAACTCGCGACGAAGCAGTGAGAGGTCTCGAAGGGGAATTATTCGGTCGTGTCTTCCATGTGGCTGCTGTTCTGGTGTGGGAGTGTTGTCATATTGTTGAGTAGGTTGTAATGGCGGAGGTGTGGGTGTGAGTGAGGATGTGGGGCTGTTTATGTATTGCATGACTTTATTGCTAAGCTCAGCGTAACTAGAAAGCACTCTCTGTAACTCTGTGTCAGCGTTCTGTGTGCTTTTGACTTCAGTAGGTATGAGTGGGGGGTTGTGCACACTAACTGCAGCTGTGTGAGTAATATTCGAACCACTGGCTGTCACGTTAATGGTTGTCAAGTTATCAGTATCTGTCGCTAGTTGACCTACTGTCCTGTTCTCACTCAGTACTGGAATTGACATTGTCTCGTTCACATTCTCCCCAGTACCTAGTTTAGGTTGAGCGTAACGAATCTGAATGAGATTATTCACAGTATCATTAAGCTCTAACAGCACTGTCATACCTGAATCCTCAGATTCCACCAACATGTCACTGTTCATAAAAGTTAGAATGTACTCAAAGCAACTCTCTTCTTCGCCAACCTGAAGTTTGGATGAGTCCTCCCCTGGCACCGGACCAACTCTTTGGGCTAGTTGGAAAAGTTCGTCGGCCGTCAGCATGAGTAGACTTTTCTTGATGCTCCACACCAAGCCTTTTCTCTCGACATCCGCCATGACTGCTTTTCTCTCTTCCCCACTGTCGGTTGCTCGTCTTGGTCACACTTTCACTCGCCTCTGCTGGTCTGGTTTCACGTGTGCAGAACAATCGTCACCTCACCGGTACTCGTTCTGGTGAAAGCAGGATCCATGCATCATCCAATCTTCCTCTCACTTCAAGCCTGAAGAGATGTCAGCTCTTGGAACATGTCAACTGCTGATTCTGGTCGTGCTTGTAGCCTGCGCATCTACTGTCATTCCCCGTACGGGCCACCAAAAATCTGTAACGGGTACCGTGGCGACGGCACCCGAAAGGGACAGATTATTCTCCTGTAACACACAGGAGAGAAACGAGGAGACAGTGTCACGTTCAAGCTCTCTGGAGTAATTTATTCACAATATCATTAAACAAATCTCTGTCTCTCAAAGTCACATTTTGCTTCACATATCACATTTTCAATGTCTTCTTAACATTATAATGACTTTCAGTGTTCATGTCAATTCACAATCTGCAATAAAATAAACTTTTCAATTTCACATTCATGTTCACTAACTCTGTATTTTTATATTTCACTCTATTCATCAAAAAAGAAATACAAAACCATAGTAATATACCTCAATTACTTCTCTTAAATGATTAAACATTTCTATTCACAATATTTTACCAGTATCACATTGATACAATGCTGCAAATCACTCTCAGAATTATTAATATACTTCAAATATAACTTTAAACCTTATTTAACACATTAACCATTATCAATTGACATTCTATACGCATATATAGTACATTAAACAATACTTATTCACTTTTAAAGCTTATAGAACACCTTCATGTGCATCTGCATAAGGAAAAATGTATATTTTTAACTGACGCGCTCACCAACGTTACATGTGCGTTTTCAGTAGGCTGCTAATCGGTCAAGCTTTTCTCTCTCGCTTCAATCAACTCAAAAACAACCTCTGACGAACATCACTTCTCTAAAACCATTCACTTATTGTCTGAACACATTTCAGCATGGTTAAATTCAACTTTTAAGTGTTTTTATACATTTACCCACCTGTAACACACAGGAGAGAAACGAGGAGACAGTGTCACGTTCAAGCTCTCTGGAGTAATGACAAACTCACGACTCGCACAGCTTAACACCGTTCGCTCGACTCTGCCCCTAACGGTCAGGAGTAGCATTGCACACTTCTCTTCTCTTTTATTTTTACAAGGAATCACATTAAAATAAAACCCTTCTGAATGTTTCTTGTTCCAAAATAACACAATAACATATTCAAAATGAAACCAATAATTTTGAATATACCTAAAGTACAATTAACATACTTGTGTGATCGTCACATAAGCAAAAGCTGACGCAGTGTCTCGTTCCCTGTTCTCAGGGAACAATGGTTACATTTGTAACCTGAGACGTTTGTTGAGCATCAAATCCTCATATGAGAATGATTAGTGAAGGATCATGTGACACTGAAGACTGGAGTAATGATGATAAATTCAGCTTTGATCACAGGAATAAATTACACTTTACTATATATTCACATAGAGAACAGTTATTTAAAAGTTTTTACTGTATTTTGGATCAAATAAATGAAGCCTTGGTGAGCAGAAAAGA
The DNA here is from genome assembly GCA_023566225.1 of Romanogobio albipinnatus. Classification (NCBI taxonomy): domain Eukaryota; kingdom Metazoa; phylum Chordata; class Actinopteri; order Cypriniformes; family Gobionidae; genus Romanogobio; species Romanogobio albipinnatus. The sequence goes on along the minus strand of CM042246.1, from coordinate 4,210,896 downwards.
CTTCTTTCAAAAACATTAAAAAAAAATGCATTTCTCCAATGTCTTTGGTTGACTGACATCATGTCCTGTTGAAAGAAAAGATGAAAGACTCTCACCAGCTGTCCTTACAAAAGCCTTGAGATGATGATTACTGTTCTCACTGCGCAGTCATGTCCGAAATGCTCAAAATAATGTTGGGCTTTTTTTATTATTATTTAAAGCTGCAGTCCGTAACTTTTTGGGGTTAAAAATTATCCAAAATCATTTTTTGAACAAGAGCATAACAAGCTAGTGTTCAATACTATTTGCTTACCTTAGCTTGATTTACAACGGTAAGCTTGCAATAATGTTTTTAATTCCAGTGGTACTGGTGGATTTCCGCAGGAAATTCAAGCATGTCTTTGCGTCATTACGTCACATCTGTACACATAAAGAAGGTGTCCCAGCTAGTAGGCTATATTGCGTGTGAGGATGTTGGAGGTGGAGATTTATAGCCTTTTCTCACAGCACTTGATATAATTAAACTTATCAATTTCATAGCAGATCCAGAAAGGTTCAAACACAATCACCAGTGACAACTGGAGATTCACCCGTTGTAAAATGCAAAAGACTTCGGACTTTCGGAGTGCGTCTCAATCAGCCCCCTAGTTCAGTAGTCAGTGCACTGATCAGGACATAAGTCAATGGGCTGACTCCCTGATCAGTGCCCTGACTACTGAGCTAGGGGGCTGATTGAGACGCAACCGGGAGACTGCAACCTTGGCTCGTAATCATAGGGGAACCTTTTTAAGTGCTATATAGCACCAATTTTTGTTCTTCAGCGGTTCTTCAGAGGTTCTTCACCGGTTCTTCACCGGTTCTTTGACTAAGGTGCTATATAGCGCCGCTACCATATACAGAACATGTTAAGATATGGTGCTATATAGCACCAAAAGTGGTTCCCCTATGATTACGAGCCAAGAACCATTTTTGGTGCCATATAGAACCTTTTTTTTTTTGAGTGTAGCTATGAGAGGGAGCAATTCACCTCTACTCCACATTCATTTGTTGGTATATGACAGTTAGAAATTGGACTGCACAGAAATGGGAACTAAACTACAGGTAGCCCTAATACACATTAAATAGTTACGCTATGCTGATGTTGTTTACATTAACAATTTGAAAACAAAGTATAATTTGCATGGTTTGACGTGATATGATAAGCGGACGTTAGATATAATCATCGCGATTTACTGCAATGCTTTTTTCCTCTTAGTTGGTCAGAACAAAAGTGGACGTTATCTACTTACTTGTTCAGATGACATTTTCCGGTGAAAATTATTATGTTGGTCGTACTTTCAAAAAGTAGCCATAATCTGTGATTCTGAATGACAGTATCCACAGCGGCGCGGTGACTGACAGCCGCACATTCTCCTCAAAACATTGGATTCCTCCGCGCTGTGCCGTGCCGAGGCACAATTCACGTAAAGTTGATAATTCCGCGAATAACTGCAATTGCAGATTTCAAACAGAGATGGCGACAAAGAGGAAAAACTACGGACTGCAGCTTTAAGTAATGAGAATTGGGAGGAAATTCTTAAAGGTCCCGTTCTTCGTGATCCCATTGTTTAAACTTTAGTTAGTGTGTAATGTTGCTGTTAGAGCATAAATAATACCTGTAAAATTATAACGCTCAAAGTTCAATGCCAAGCGAGATATTTTATTTAACAGAAGTTCCCTTTCAAAGCCTACAGCGAACGGCTGGCTTGGACTACATCCTGGTACTTCCTGCTTTAATTACGTCAGTAGAACAGACTAACCTCCGTCCACAAGACTACGCGAAAAAGGGGGCGTGGTCTTGTTGCTGTCCCACGTGGAGAAGAGGACGGTCACGTGGAGAAAAGGAACTGTAGCTTGAGTGTGTTTGTCGCCATGTCGTCGAGACGCTGTTATTTTCATCCCGGAGTCAAATCACCTTTGTTTGGCTTTCCCAGGGACACTGTAGAGATCATTGAGCGCATACATCTCCCGTTAAGAGGCGTGACCTTTCCGTACAACTTGCGCTAAGCTGCTGTCGAATCACAACACAGGAACCGCTGGCACAATCAGAACTCGTTACGTATTTCTGAAGGAGGGACTTCATAGAACAAGGAACTCATCAGCCGTTTTTAGGACAGTGAAAACAGCGGTATACAGATGAGTAAATTGTGTGAAAAATACTGTGTTTTTTTACACGCGAAACATGAACACGGTATATTGTACACTGTAAACACAATCAAAGCTTCAAAAAAACACGAAGAATGGGACCTTTAATGGTTCTATACAAATTGACTTTATTTTCAAAGAAATTTTATTTAGTTTATTGATTTTGGGGAGACATAAGCCGGACATGTTCTTGAAAGGCTTTGTGCGGTTGACCCAAATAGACTCAAACATCTCCTGAACTGAATCATCTATCTGATTAATGTGCATTATATGTTTATTTGAAGTTTTACAAGAAAATACTGTGTTTAATTCAATGTGCTACTTGCTGTTTTTCTGTAATTGTTTGTGAAATTCCTGAATTTCTTTCAGTGTATCGCCATATCATTAACCCACATTCAGGGCCAAGCCTTTATGGGACCCTAAGCAGAATTTTATTTGGGGGTCCCTTCAGTGCCACCAATATGATTGACTATTCACACACTATAAATCTAAGTATCTAACACACCCATTATCAATTGAATTGGTTGTAGCTGTTTTGCTTACATCATACCAATGTCTGCCTGGCATGATTTTACCCTTATACGATTGGTCAGGTGTGCATTTGCTCTTTAATATTCAAAATCTTAAAGTACTAAGTGGCATACTTCATGTGGTGTACTGAAAACTAGCCAAATAAACCAGCAGACAATGCATTTACAGTAATCAATTTAACCACGTGAATTGCTTTTGGTAAAAAAACAAATATTAGCAACATGCCAAGGTGCAGAACAATCAACTACAAGTAACTTAAGATAAACAGTATCTTATATTAAAATATATATATATATATATATATATATATATATATATATATATATATATATATATATATATATATATATATGTATATGTACCAAAAAGACTTAACAATGACATAAAATTATAATATTACAGAAGATAATATTACATCTATTCATAGGAATAGTTCACCCAAAAATAAACATCCTGTCATTGCTAACTCAAGTTGTTTTAAACCTGAGTTCCCTTTCGTTCAGTCACTACGACGTACGTTAGTGACTAACGAATGGGGGGTTTCGCTTAGAAGCCAATTATCTTCGAGAATTCAACAGCGCCCAATGGCAGTGCCAATGCCATGGGCATGCGGAATTTGCATGCGTAACTCCGCCCCACCTTGTGGGTATATAAGGAAGTACGCTGGCAATATCGCATTATGTTTCTGCTTTGGAGCCAAGAGCATCTCTTCACTCCTTCAAGCCTGATCCTGAGTCTTCGACAAAGCTTTGAGACGAGCAGCTTTCCAGAGACGTTGGTGTTACGGCGCGTTCCAGTGATCATCATACTGCCTGCCTGCTGATCTTTGCAGTGGTCCGTCTGACAGCTGGTGTGTGGTCCCTGGGCGCTTCGGCGTTCTCTGCGAGGCTTTCCTCTCCTAAAAGAGCTTGCACGTGACGCGTCCTTTTCAGGATGTCTCGTCCGTGTACTTCTGGGTGTGGCCGGTTGCTTTCCCCTTCCGATGGGCACAAACACTGTCTGGTATGTTTGGGCTTTCAGCATGCCCAGGCAGCGTTTGTGGATGAGTCATGTTCCCACTGCGGGAATATGACCATCACAGTGTTGCGGTCAAGACGCCATTACCTTCGTAAAGAAGTGAGAGTCCCCTCTACCACACCCCGATCTACTGAGTCCCAGAGGCCCAGTACTTCGGCTGGTGGTCAGGGTGACTTGACGGTTACGGTGTGGAACAAAGCCCCGACGCTCATGCCTCGGGCCACACCCCCGTCTTGCACACTGCAACCCGCGAGTGTCCAGACGCAGATCGCGGGGCCTGCTTCGGCCCCCCCGCGCATCTCGTTTGGCGCTCCGGAGGAGGATGCGATGTCGGTCACCGCATCACAAGGTGGGCTCGAGTCCTCTGAGGATGATGACTCGGCTGTGTTGCCGCCTTCGGGCGTTCCAGCATTGCCCGAGTCGGACCCAGAGCTGACAGCCATGCTGTCTCGGGCAGCCGCGAGCTTAGGGATAGAGTGGAACCCTCCGCCCTGTCCCGAACGCTCAAGGCTCGATGATTGGTTTTTGGGAGCCCGCGCTGACAACCGTCAGTCCCCGCCCCCAATACCTTTCTTTCCCGAGCTGCATGAGGAACTCGCGCGGTCCTGGAAGTCCCCGTTGTCTTCCCGTGACCGGTCAGCGACTTCCTCCGCCTTCTCTGCCCTCGATGGGGCGGCGGCTAAAGGGTACACTGGGGTCCCCCCAGTTGAACGTTCTTTTGCGATGCAACTGTGTCCTCAGAGCGCTTCAACTTGGCGCGGCGATCCAAAGCACCCCTCCAAAGCCTGTCGATTCACATCAACCTTGGTGGCGAAATCGCACAGAGCCGTGGGGCAGGCCGCCGCTTCTTTGCATGCCATGGCGATCCTACAGGTCTACCAGGCCAGGATCCTCAAGGACATGCACGAGGGTGGAGTTGATCCGGGGCTCTTAAATGAGCTGCGTGCCGCCACCGACCTCGCTCTCCGGGCGACGAAGGTGACCGCACGCTCCCTGGGTCAAGTGATGTCCACAAACGTGGTCCAGGAGCGTCACCTATAAAGTGTGACAAAAGACAAAGTGACACGTGACGGCCAAGTATGGTGACCCATACTTGGAATTTGACCTCTGCATTTAACCCATCCAGTTAATGCACACACATTAGGAGCAGAGTAGTGAGTAGTTAACACACACACACTGCAAACGTGTATACAAACACCCAGAGCAGCGGGCAGCCTTGTGTGGCGCCCGGGGAGCGATTAGGGGTTAGGTGCCTTGCTCAAGGGCACTTCAGTCATTTCCCACCGGTTCTGGAATCGAACCAGCAACCTTTGGGTTACCAGTTTAACTCCCTAACCACTAGGCCATGACTGCCACCTATGGCTGAACCTGGCCGATATGCGGGACACCGAGCGAACCCGGTTCCTCGATGCCCCCATATCCCAGGCCGGCCTCTTCGGCGGGGCGGTTGAGGACTTTGCCCAACAGTTCTCAATCGCCCAGAAGCAGACTGAGGCTATAAAACACGTACTGCCCCGGCGGCCAGCTGCTGCCTCCACCCAGCCGCCGGCACAGTCGCCTCAGTCTGCTCCACGCCGAGGACACCCTCCTAAGGCTCCCGCCCCTCCCACCCGGTCCAAGCAGCAGCCTTCACCCGGCCCGGGTCGCGGAGGAAGCCGTAGGAAGGCGTCCAAGTCCCCTCAGGCCGCCCCGCGCCCCGCTAAACGCCAGGCCAAGCGGCGCTCCTGAGACGGACGGCTCAGGGATGGGAAATTCTTTCGAGGAGATGGTAGCAGGACCACTCCTTCCCCCGGTGGAGGGCCGGGGGAGAATCCTTTGTTCAGCTGCTGGCCCACGGGTCAGCAGCACCCTAATTTGGTCAAAGAAAGAATTAACACTCCCATCCCTGAGCCCACAGAGTCCGGTGATGACGGTGCGCGCCACCCACGGGTCCCGCCACTCGCATCCCACTCTGTCGCCAGCCTCCTGGCAGAGCAGACCCCAGTGGAACGTGCGTCCTTCCCTGGTCTCCTCTGTCAGGACGCAGCAGTCAACCGTGCCCCTGCACCGGGACGCCCCTCAGCCTCCCATGTCCGGGCCGGTGACGCTGCATCGCTGCAAGCCCACACCGGGTACGTCTGTGCTCCGAATGACCCCGCTGGCGCAGTTTTTGGGAGTCTGGCTTCAGCTTCCAGGGCTGTCCCGCTGGGTCGCGCGGACCATCAGGCGCGGCTACGCGATTCAGTTCACGCAGGTTCCTCCCTGCTTCCGGGGAGTCCGCTCCACTATGATCGGGGCCAATGCCCCCGTCATGCGAGCGGAGATTGCCACCCTACTGGCGAAGGGTGCGATCGAACCTGTCCCTCCAGCCGAGATGAACTCCGGGTTTTACAGCCCGTACTTCATCGTACCCAAAAAGACCGGTGGGCTACGGCCAATCCTGGACCTGCGCGTCTTGAACCGTTACCTTCACCGGTTTCCGTTCAAGATGTTGACAGCGAAACGCCTTTTCGAATGCGTTCGTCCACACGATTGGTTTGCAGCGATCGACCTGAAGGACGCCTACTTCCATGTCTCCATTCTACCTCGACACAGACCGTTCCTACGGTTTGCTTTCGAGGGGCGGGCATATCAGTACGCAGTTCTACCATTCGGGCTATCTCTGTCCCCTCGCGTCTTTACAAAGATTGCCGAGGCAGCCCTTGCGCCCCTTCGGCAGCACGGGGTTCGCATCCTGAATTACCTCGACGACTGGCTCATACTGGGTCACTCTCGGGAGCAGGTTTGCGGACACAGAGATCAGGTGCTCCATCACCTAGCCCGTCTGGGCCTTCGGGTCAACTGGGAGAAGAGCAAACTTTGCCCCGCGCAGAGGATCTCTTTTCTCGGTATGGATATCGACTCGGTCGCCATGTGCGCGCAGCTTTCGAGCGAGCGCGCGCAGTCTCTGCTGACTTCCCTTCGTCAACTCGAGGGCAAGAATGCGGTTCCACTGAAACTATTTCAGAGGCTCCTGGGGCATATGGCATCTGCAGCCGCGGTGACGCCGCTCGGGTTGCTTCATATGAGACCGCTTCAGCACTGGCTACGCGATCGAGTCCCGAGATGGGCATGGCGGTCTGGCACGCTCCGGGTACAAGTGACTCGGGCCTGCTTACAGACTCTCACCCCGTGGTCGAACCTCAGTTTTCTACGGACCGGAGTGTCCTTAGAACGAGTTTCCAGGCATGTTGTTGTATCAACAGATGCATCATCCACGGGCTGGGGTGCCATGTGCAATGGACAAGCAGCCGCGGGCTCCTGGACAGGACCCCAGCGCCTTCTGCATGTCAATTGCCTCGAGTTACTGGCAGTACGGTTCGCCCTGCACCGCTTCTGAGCGTTGCTGAGGGGTCAACATGTACTAGTCAGGACAGACAACACGGCCGTAGTAGCGTACATCAACCACCAGGGCGGTCTACGCTCCCGCCGTATGTCTCAACTCGCCCGCCATCTCGTTTTGTGGAGTCAGAAGCGCCTGAGGTCCCTTCGTGCTGTCCACATCCCGGGAGACCTGAACTGTGCAGCCGACGAGCTCTCACGGTTTCAGCCTCTCCCCGGAGAGTGGAGACTCCACCCCCAGACGGTACAGCTGATGTGGGAACGGTTCGGCGACGCACAGGTAGATCTGTTTGCCTCCCAGGACTCTTCCCATTGCTCCCTGTATTATTCCCTGACCGAGGGCACCCTCGGCACGGATGCACTGGCGCACAGCTGGCCGCCCGGGCTCCGCAAGTATGCGTTTCCCCCAGTGAGCCTCCTTGCACGGGTACTGTGCAAGATCAGGGAGGACAAGGAGCAGGTCATGTTGGTCGCCCCGTATTGGCACGGCCAGACCTGGTTCTCAGAACTTCTACTCCTTGCGACAGCCCCTCCCTGGCCTATTCCTCTGAGACCGGACCTCCTCACTCAGAGACGGGGCACCGTTTGGCACCCACCGCAGGTGGAAGACTACTCAAACCTGCCGCGTCCCGTCCAGAAGCCAAATGTGGAGCTTCCAGAACGCCGGACGCGGCAGGTTTGAGTAGTCTTCCACCTGCGGTGGTCGCTACCATCACTTCCGCTAGAGCTGAGTCTACACGACGTCTCTATGCGTTGAAGTGGAACCTCTTCGTCACATGGTGTTCTTCCCGCCAAGAAGACCCCTTGAAATGCCCGATCGGGTCCGTGCTATCGTTTCTCCAGGAGGGGGTGGAACGAAGGCTGTCTCCTTCCACCCTTAAAGTGTACGTGGCCGCAATATCTGCCCACCACGATCTCCTGGGGGACAAAAAGGTAAGTCAGCACGACCTGATCATCAGGTTCCTGAGGGGGGCGAGGAGACTGAATCCTCCTCGCTCTCCTCTCGTACCCTCTTGGGACCTCTCAGTAGTCTTAAGTGCTCTGCAGAGGCCTCCCTTTGAGCCTTTGCGGTCAGCTGAGATTAAATTCTTGTCTATGAAGACTGCTCTGCTGACCGCATTGGCCTCGCTTAAGAGGGTCGGGGACCTGCAAGCATTTTCGGTTGACGAAGCGTGCCTTGAGTTCGGGCCGGCTAACTCTCACGTGATCCTGAGACCCCGGCCCGGATATGTGCCGATGGTTCCTACCACTCCGTTCCGAGACCAGGTGGTGAACCTGCAAGCGCTGCCTTTGGAGGAGGCAGATCCAGCCTTGGCATTGCTCTGTCCAGTACGCGCTCTCCGCGCCTATGTAGACAGTACGCGATGTTTCAGGACCTCAGACCAGCTCTTTGTCTGTTATGGTGGAGAGCGGAAGGGAAGTGCTCTCTCAAAGCAGAGGTTGTCTCACTGGATAGTGGACACCATTGTTTTGGCTTACCAGCAGCAAGGTCGACCATGTCCCCTTGGGGTTAGGGCACACTCCACCAGGAGTGTGGCCTCTTCTTGGGCTTTAGCGCATGGCGCCTCGCTAACAGACATCTGCAGAGCTGCAGGCTGGGCGACACCCAACACATTCGCCAGATTCTACAATCTCCGAGTGGAGCCAGTGTCCGACTATGTACTCGCCCCTACGGGTGGCCGGTAATGGGCCAGGCTCAGGTGTCTTCGCTTGCTCGCCATTCCACTCCAAGGACTGGATACGTGCGATATTTTCCTCATGTGAGCTCCCGAGAGCCCTGAGCTCCTCCAGCACTGCTGACGCCGACATCAGTTCAGTCTGCCCTTTCGAGCCCAGACCCTCATGTCCGGCCAGGTGCTCCGTGTGCATGGTTCCCCACCGGCGACCCCCACACGAGTATTCCCACCGTAAGCCTCCTCAGCGAGCAGGTGTCTTTCCCTCGGCAAGTCCCTGCCACCCCTAGGGTTAAAAATCCACCTTCGGCTGGTACCCTAGAGATCTTCCATATGCAGCCCTTAGCGGGTCATATGTGTATTCTCTAAGTCCTCCCCACGGGTAGGCATCTTGGCATTCCCTCACTGGGATATGCTTCCCAGTGTACCTTGGTAATCCTGTGTTAAGTGGGAGTCCTTCGTCCGTACTAGTCTTACGACAGGGTACTGGATGACGGCTGAGTGGCGTTGTTTTATTGGAACCCCCATTCGTTAGTCACTAACGTACGTCGTAGTGACTAAACGAAAGGGAACGTCTCGGTTACGTATGTAACCCTCGTTCCCTGAGGAGGGAACGGAGACGTACGTTTCCTCTGCCACGTCAGCCGTGCTGCCTGGAACGCGGAGTTCAGTCTTGGCTCCTGCAGCAGTAACATAATGCGATATTGCCAGCGTACTTCCTTATATACCCACGAGGTGGGGCGGAGTTACGCATGCAAATTCCGCATGCCCATGGCATTGGCACTGCCATTGGGCGCTGTTGAATTCTCGAAGATAATTGGCTTCTAAGCGAAACCCCCCATTCGTTAGTCACTAACGTACGTCTCCGTTCCCTCCTCAGGGAACGAGGGTTACATACGTAACCGAGACGTTTCTTTCTTTCTTTTGTTGAACATAGAAGATATTTTGAAGAATGTGGGTAACCAAACAGTTTCTGGTCCCCATTGACTTCCACAGAATATATATATTTTTTCTACTATGGTAGTCAATGGGGACCAGCAACTGTTTGGTTACCCACATTCTTCAAAATTCATTTTTATGTAATTCAGGTTTAAAACAACTTGAGAGTGAGTAAATAATGACAGAATTTGTATTTTTGGGTGAACTATCCCTTTATGGACAAGATCGCTTTGAGACCTCCACGCATCTAATACAGACACACATCTGATTGTCTCTCTGTTACCCATACCACTTACCCATACCACCACACCTGTCCCTAACTTTCCCCTTAAACTTACTCATACCACAACACCTGTCCCTAAATTTACCCTTAAACTTACTCATACCATCACACCTGTCCCTAACCTTACCCTTAAACTTACCCATACCACCACACCTGTCCTTAACCTTACCCTTAAACTTACCCATACCACCACACCTGTCCCTAACCTTACCCTTAAACTTACCCATACCACCACACCTGTCCCTAACCTTACCCTTAAACTTACCCATACCACCACACCTGTCCCTAACCTTACCGTTAAACTTACCCATACCACCACACCTGTCCCTAACCTTACCCTTAAACTTACCCATACCATCACGCCTGTCCCTAACATTACCCTTAAACTTACCCATACCACCACACCTGTCCCTAACCTTACCCTTAAACTTACCCATACCACCCCACCTGTCCCTAACCTTACCGTTAAACTTACCCATACCACCACGCCTGTCCCTAACCTTACCCTTAAACTTACCCATACCATCACGCCTGTCCCTAACATTACCCTTAAACTTACCCATACCACCACACATGTCTCTAACCTTACCCTTAAACTTACCCGTACCACCACAGCTGTCCCTAACTTTACCCTTAAGCTTACCCATACCATCACACCTGTCCCTAACCTTACCCTTAAACTTACCCATACATCACACCTGTTTCTAACCTTACCCTTAAACTTACCCATACCATCACACCTGTCCCTAACCTTACCCTTAAACTTACCCATACCATCACACCTGTCCCTAATCTTACCCTTAAACTTACCCATACCATCACACCTGTCCCTAACCTTACCCTTAAACTTACCCATACCACCACACCTGTCTCTAACTGTACCCTTAAACTTACCCATACCACCACACCTGTCTCTAACTTTACCCTTAAACTTACCCATACATCACACCTGTCCCTAACCTTACCCTTAAACTTACCCATACATCACACCTGTTTCTAACCTTACCCTTAAACTTACCCATACCATCACACCTGTCCCTAACCTTACCCTTAAACTTACCCATACCATCACACCTGTCCCTAACCTTACCCTTAAACTTACCCATACCATCACACCTGTCCCTAATCTTACCCTTAAACTTACCCATACCATCACACCTGTCCCTAACCTTACCCTTAAACTTACCCATACCACCACACCTGTCTCTAACTGTACCCTTAAACTTACCCATACCACCACACCTGTCCCTAACCTTACCCTTAAACTTACCCATACCACCTGCCCCTAACTTTACGCTTAAACTTACCCTCACCAACACACCTTTTTTCATAGAAGAGGAAGTTTTTTTTTTTTTTTAAGTTTAAATATTGTTTCAAATAAGTCATAAAGTATAAGCTGATACTTCCATGTTAAATGCTTAAGTAAGATATTAAAGATAATTTAAAAAACTAATGTGGCAAAACTCTTTAAAATCCCCCATTGACTTTGGTATGAAATCTAACTCCCAGTATTTCTAGTGTTTGGATATCTGATCATCTGCTTGGCATGTCCTTTAAGAAATGGCAGTCTAGTTAAGTTTATGCCCTTTGACAAACTGGCATCTGAAATAGACAAAGACATTGCTGTGAAAATGGACTTTACTTGCGCTGTAATTCAGCTCGCATGCAAATCTAGATCTGTTATTATATTGCAATTTACTGATGTGGGTTGCTTTGTTGTTCAGATTTCTTTTCTTGTTTGCCCTTTTCAGATGTATTATGTCTGGTATGTGTGATCTGTGGGTTACACATGTTTTGGTGTCTTATCTCAGTAACAACAAAAAGATGTTAACACAAACAAGAAATTCTACTGAAGAGATCAAGGAACTGTTTTTAAATTCTCACGATTCACTCGAGCTCCACGTGGCAGTTTCCACTGTTTATTTTCCTGTGAAAACTCTTTGAAGCAGGTCATACATGATCATACCAAGAGTGACCACTGTGGGTCAGCAGCACATCAGCATCACTGTTCCTATCAAACAATCCCTTTTAATATAGTTCAATTACAACAATTGTATTCGTATCTTGTAGGGGAGAGTGGGGCACAACCTAAGTTAATAATTGTATTATGTAATATTTTAGTTTGTCTTGGATATGTTTTTTGATCAGGTAACATTTTAAGCTGTCATTTGGTCATGTTACATCATGCCCCTCACATGTCACAATGTACCCCACCAATGGGGCATGTTGTCACATTTCACTTCCATTCTTTCGGAGTAAATCAAGAAAAACGTATACACTGTATTAATGAAACAAAACTGTTGTGCTGCTTAATATTTTTGTGGAAAAAGTGATTTTTCAGGATTCTTTGATTAATAGAAAGTTCAAGCAATTTTTTGAAATATAATTTTTTTTGTATCATTATAAACTGTCACTTTTGATCAATTCAGTGCATCCTTGATGAATAAAAGTATTAATTTCTTAATTTAGTATTTGTTGTATTTTTTTTTTTTAAATATCGTACTTATTCGAAACGTACCCATATATGTGAAGCAGCTCAACTGTTTTCAACACTGATAATCATAATCATAATCATAACTGTTTGTTGAGCATCAAATCCTCATATGAGAATGATTAGTGAAGGATCATGTGACACTGAAGACTGGAGTAATGATGATAAATTCAGCTTTGATCACAGGAATAAATGACACTTTACTATATATTCACATAGAGAACAGTTATTTTAAAGTTTTTATTGTATTTTGGATCAAATAAATGAAGCCTTGGTGAGCAGAAGAGACTTCTTTCAAAAACATAAAAAAAGATGAATTTCTCCAATGTCTTTGGTTGACTGACATCATGTCCTGTTGAAAGAAAAGATGAAAGACTCTCACCAGCTGTCCTTACAAAAGCCTTGAGATGATGATTACTGTTCTCACTGCGCAGTCATGTCCGAAATGCTCAAAATAATGTTGTTGTTTTTTTAAATTATTATTTAAAGCTGCAGTCCGTAACTTTTTGGGGTTAAAAATGATCCAAAATCATTTTTTGAACAAGAGCATAACAAGCTAGTGTTCAGTACTATTTGCTTACCTTAGCTTGATTTGCAACGGTAAGCTTGCAATAATGTTTTTAATTCCAGTGGTACTGGTGGATTTCCGCGGGAAATTCAAGCATGTCTTTGCGTCATTACGTCACATCTGTACACATAAAGAAGGTGTCCCAGCTAGTAGGCTATATTGCGTGTGAGGATGTTGGAGGTGGAGATTTATAGCCTTTTCTCACAGCACTTGATATAATTAAACTTATCAATTTCATAGCGGATCCAGAAAGGTTCAAACACAATCACCAGTGACAACTGGAGATTCACCCGTTGTAAAATGCAAAAGACTTCGGACTTTCGGAGTGCGTCTCAATCAGCCCCCTAGTTCAGTAGTCAGTGCACTGATCAGGACATAAGTCAATGGGCTGACTCCCTTATCAGTACCCTGACTACTGAGCTAGGAGGCTGATTGAGACGCAACCGGGAGACTGCAACCGGGCCCATGCGAAAACACGGATAAATAGGGCCTTTGAAAGGTGGCGTTTGAAAGGAGGTCCAAACGGACGCAGAGACAGCTTTTTTCTGCTGGACAAGACATTTCAGTGGTTCAATTATGTAATAGAAGCACACTTGTTCGCTTAATTCATACAGTTACGGAGTTTTCTTTGTTGTGCCTTTCTCGTTTTGCTATGTGCATTATGGTAAATATCAATTATTTTTCACTCTAAAAAAAAAAAGGTTCTATATGGCACCAAAAATGGTTCTTGGCTCGTAATCATAGGGGAACCTTTTTAAGTGCTATATAGCACCAATTTTGGTGCTTCAGTGGTTCTTCAGCGGTTCTTCAGAGGTTCTTCACCGGTTCTTTGACTAAGGTGCTATATAGCGCCGCTACCATATACAGAACATGTTAAGATATGGTGCTATATAGCACCAAAAGTGGTTCCCCTATGATTACGAGCCAAGAACCATTTTTGGTGCCATATAGAACCTTTTTTTTTTGAGTGTAGCTATGAGAGGGAGCAATTCACCTCTACTCCACATTCATTTGTTGGTATATGACAGTTAGAAATTGGACTGCACAGAAATGGAAACTAAACTACAGGTAGCCCTAATACACATTAAATAGTTACGCTATGCTGATGTTGTTTACATTAACAATTTGAAAACAAAGTACAATTTGCATGTTTTGACGTGATATGATAAGCGGACGTTAGATTTAATCATCGCGATTTACTGCAATGCTTTTTTCCTCTTAGTTGGTCAGAACAAAAGTGGATGTTATCTACTTACTTGTTCAGATTACATTTTCCGGTGAAAATTATTATGTTGGTCGTACTTTCAAAAAGTAGCCATAATCTGTGATTCTGAATGACAGTATCCACAGCGGCGCGGTGACTGACAGCCGCACATTCTCCTCAAAACATTGGATTCCTCCGCGCTGTGCCGTGCCGAGGCACAAATCACGTAAAGTTGATAATTCCGCGAATAACTGCAATTGCAGATTTCAAACAGAGATAAAAACAAAGAGGAAAAACTACAGACTGCAGTTTTAAGTAATGAGAATTGGGAGGAAATTCTTAATGGTTCTATACAAATTGACTTTATTTTCAAAGACATTTTTTTATTTAGTTTATTGATTTTGGGGAGACATACGCCGGACATGTTCTTGAAAGGCTTTGTGCGGTTGACCCAAATAGACTCAAACATCTCCTGAACTGAATCATCTATCTGATTAATGTGCATTATATGTTTATTTGAAGTTTTACAAGAAAATACTGTGCTTAATTCAATGTGCTACTTGCTGTTTTTCTGTAATTGTTTGTGAAATTCCTGAATTTCTTTCAGTGTATAGCCATATCATTAACCCACATTCAGGGCCAAGCCTTTATGGGACCCTAAGCAGAATTTTATTTGGGGGTCCCTTCAGTGCCACCAATATGATTGACTATTCACACACTATAAATCTAAGTATCTAACACACCCATTATCAATTGAATTGGTTGTAGCTGTTTTGCTTACATCATACCAATGTCTGCCTGGCATGATTTTACCCTTATACGATTGGTCAGGTGTGCATTTGCTCTTTAATATTCAAAGTCTTAAAGTACTAAGTGGCATACTTCATGTGGTGTACTGAAAAGTAGCCAAATAAACCAGCAGACAATGCATTTACAGTAATCAAGTTAACCACTTGAATTGCTTTTGGTAAAAAAAAAAAATATATTAGCAACATGCCAAGGTGCAGAACAATCAATTACAAGTAACTTAAGATAAACAGTATCTTATATTAAAAATATATATGTAAATGTACCAAAAAGACTTAACAATGACATAAAATGATAATATTACAGAAGGAATAGGAATAGTTCATAGGAATAGTTCACCCAAAAATAAACATCCTGTCATTGCTAACTCAAGTTGTTTTAAATCTGAGTTTCTTTCTTTCTTTTGTTGAACATAAAAGAAGATATTTTGAAGAATGTGGGTAACCAAACAGTTGCTGGTCCCCATTGACTTCCACAGAATATATATTTTTTCCTACTATGGTAGTAAATGGGGACCAGCAACTGTTTGGTTACCCACATTCTTCAAAATTTATTTTCATGTAATTCAGGTTTAAAACAACTTGAGAGTGAGTAAATAATGACAGAATTCGTATTTTTGGGTGAACTATCCCTTTATGGACAAGGTCGCTTTGAGACCTCCACGCATCTAATACAGACACACATCTGATTGTCTCTCAGCTGATTACTTTCACCTTTAACATAACCAACTGTGTTTATGTAAACCGTATGTGTATTTGACAGTATTAGTGCAATCAGACGTAAAAGATAAAGTCCAGTAATCAGGCGGGACAGGCTTTTTTTCTCACTTTATTATATAAAGGGTGTTAAAAGTTGGTTACATTTTCTCTCAGGGTCTCAACTGGGCATGAAGTTTTCCACTTACACTTGTAGAGCAAGTAGTTAATTTAATAAGGTCAATTAAATCGATAAATTCTCAGCCTCCCCGGGAAAGTCTATGCCAGGGTACTGGAGAGGAGAATTCGGCCGATAGTGGAACCTCGGATTCAGGAGGAACAGTGTGGTTTTCGTCCCGGTCGTGGAACACTGGACCAGCTCTATACCCTCTACAGGGGGCTGGAGGGTTCATGGGAGTTTGCCCAACCGGTCCACATTTGTTTTGTGGATTTGGAGAAGGCATTCGACTGTGTCCCTCGCGGCATCCTGTGGAGGGTGCTCGGGGAATATGGGGTCCGGGGTCCTTTGCTGAGGGCTGTCCGGTCCCTGTATGACCGAAGCAGGAGTTTTGTCCGCATTGCCGGCAGTAAGTCAGACTTGTTCCCGGTGCATGTTGGGACTCCGGCAGGGCTTCCCTTTGTCACCGGTTCTGTTCATAATTTTTATGGACAGAATTTCTAGGCGCAGCCAAGGGCCGGAGGGTGTCAGGTTTGGGGACCACACGGTTTCGTCTCTGCTCTTTGCGGATGACGTTGTCGTGTCGAGTTCCTGCCTCAAGTGGAGGAGTTCAAGTATCTAGGGGTCTTGTTCACGAGTGAGGGGAGGATGGAACGGGAGATTGACAGACGGATCGGTGCAGCTTCTGCAGTAATGCGGTCGATGTACCGGTCTGTCGTGGTGAAGAAAGAGCTAAGCCGTAAGGCGAAGCTCTCGATTTACCGGTCAATCTACATTCCTACTCTCACCTATAGTCATGAGCTTTGGGTCATGACCGAAAGGACAAGATCCCTGATACAGGCGGCCGAAATGAGCTTTCTCCGCAGGGTGGCTGGGCGCTCCCTTAGAGATAGGGTGAGAAGCTCAGTCACTCGGGAGGAACTCGGAGTAGAGCCGCTGCTCCTCCACATCGAGAGGGGACAGCTGAGGTGGCTCGGGCATCTGTTCCGGATGCCTCCTGAACGCCTTCCCGGGAAGGTGTTTTGGGCTTGTCCAACCGGGAGGAGGCCCCGGGGAAGACCAAGGACACGCTGGAGGGACTATGTCTCCCGGCTGGCCTGGGAACACCTCGGTGTCCCCCCGGAAGAGCTAGAGGAAGTGTCTAGGGAGAGGGAAGTCTGGGCATCTCTGCTTAGACTGCTGCCCCCGCGACCCGGCCCCGGATAGGGTGGAAGAAGATGGATGGATAAATATGTTCACCTAACATAATACAATTTTATAAATTTAACATAATTACAGTTTTTCTCAAATGCTAAAAAACATTTCACAACCGTTTCCTCCATATTCCCCAATGTCTAAGCACAACACCCTTTTCTAAAGCTACATAAACACAACCACACCTTCTCACTTTAAAACTCAAACTTTCACACCAAAAGAGCAGAACATTCTATACATGTGTATACATTCTATACATATTCAAAAATGTAAACACTATACACATCATTACACACTACAGCAAAACAATTGAAAACACAATGCTCAATTTGTGAGAAGGTTCTTTGTTTCATAACTGCCAATGCATAGTTTTAGAAACTTTACAGTAATGGATCTTCTTAGATCTCTGCAGAGGATTAGGC
Organism: Romanogobio albipinnatus; assembly: GCA_023566225.1. Taxonomy (NCBI): domain Eukaryota; kingdom Metazoa; phylum Chordata; class Actinopteri; order Cypriniformes; family Gobionidae; genus Romanogobio; species Romanogobio albipinnatus. Next base: position 4,193,371 of record CM042246.1, on the reverse strand, counting down.
ATTTAGATTTGTGAGTTTCATATGAAGAGTATAAATCTATAGTAAATTCTGCATGTACACTACTGTAACACAACTCAATGCAAAAACAGAATCTATTGCACACAACAGTACTCTTGAAAACACGATCAGGGTGTGAAGTTTTTTTTTATTTACTTTATTCACACCACACACACACACACCACAATCACTGTGTGCATCATGTCGCTGAGCTGCATCGGGCCACATCACCTCATCCACGTCGCAGGCTATACTGTATTGTCTCTTGCCAGGCACCGCGGGAAAAACGCCCTGGAATGGCGAATCCATCCTTGGAAGGCCTCCACTGGGATGTCAACACAGGCCAGCTCCATTGCCCTTCGGATGTTCTCTCTAGTGTATGGTTGTCTGTCATAAACCTTCCATCTCCACAATGAGAAGAACTCCTCTATAGGGTTCAGGAAAGGGGAGTAGGGTGGCAGACAGATGTTTAAAAAGTGGTTACTGTTGGTGGTGAACCACTCTCTGATTTGGTTTGTTCTGTGGAAGCGTACATTGTCCCAAATGATCACATAAATGTGATGTGCGGGCCCAGGATGGTGTTGTTGGTGGTCCAGGAGGATGTCTTTTAGCTCCTCTAGGAAGGTGAGGAGACGTTGGGTGTTGTAAGACCCAAGGACAGCATGCCGGTGGACAAGCCCCTCCAAACCCATGGCCGCACAAAGAGTAATATTACCCCCCCGTTGGCCAGGAACCTCAGTGATGGCTCTTTGGCCAATGATGTTACGGCCTCTTTGCCTTCGTTTCTGCAGGTTGAAGCCAGCCTCATCCAGGAAGAGATACTCATGAGGTCTGGCCATCGCGTCCAACTGTAATATCCTTTGTGAAAATGTGAAAGTGCACAGGTGTTCAGAACAACAGTCAATCAGGTAGCACAGTATTGTCCAGAAGTAATGTAGGCCACTGAGCAACACAGTATGTCCACTAACTGTACTGTGAACATGGATGTATACTTACTTGCACATACTCGTAACGTAGGTCTTTGTGTCTCGCAGAGTTGCGCTCAAAGGGAACCCTATAGACCTGTTTCATCCGCATCTTTTGGCGTCGGAGAACTCGGTCTATTGAGGCCAAGCTGACATCATCAATGCTCTCAAAGTTGACATTATTGGCAATGACTTTGTCTCTGATCTCCCGGAGTCTGATGAGGTTGTTCTCACGAACCATATCCACAATCAGGGTTTCTTGTGCAGCTTTAAATATGGCAACCCTCCCACCTCTATGTGGCATTCTTTCAACTCTAAAGAAAGAAACGTGTTGTCAATTGACATGTTTTACAATACAGTAACAACTGATTTGAAACCAATAGACTACTTTCACAGGCTTGTAAAATTGTATTGTGACAAAGAAAGCAATAGAGTACAATACCTGTTATGTTGTCTGAATGCCCTGATAATGGTGGCCACGGTGAACCTACTCAGGTTTGGACAGACTCTTAGTCCTGCTTCAGCCATTGTCATGCCATGGACAGTGACATGGTCAATGACTGTTGCTCGCATCTCGTCCGTAATGATGGTGCAAGGTTGTCTTGCTCTCCCTCCTGGACCTTCTCCTCTCCCTTGTTGGCCTGCTCCTCTTCCTCCTCTGATTTAAACTCCTCTTCCTCGTTGGCCTGCTCCTCTTCTTCCATGGCCAGCTCTTCTCCCTCCTCTGACTCGAATTCCTCTTCCCCTGACTCTGCCTTCATCCATTGTGTTTGTTTGGAATCTTCAGCAAACTGTGCACTCTGAAGTTGCTTTTATACATGTGGTCACAGCATTAGCAACAAGTGTCTTCAATTTTGAATCGTTGTGTGTAATGAATGACGCCAGGTGTGTTCATTGTGTTCAAATATTGCTGACTGTGGCAAGCATTTTGCATCACATGAGCTTTCATTTCAGAATATGAGCAGAGTTCTTTTGCAACTTGTGTTTTAGCAAGGAAAAATTTGTTAAGATTTATGAGAACGGAGGATTGTGTTTTGTGAATTGTGTCTTCATGTGAAATGTGTTTATGATATTGGAAAGTGATGGCTAGATTTAGTAAAAGTGTTTAGACAACTGGTCATTTGGTTTAGAGGATTGGCTTTTGTGTTTTAGCATTTGAGAAAAACTGTAAGTTAACTGCACTTATAAATATCATGTAACAGTGACAAATTCAAAAGGTTTGCATTTACTTAAAGGTCCCGTTCTTCGTGTCTTTTTGAAGCTTTGATTGTGTTTACAGTGTGCAATATAACATGTGTTCATGTGTTCAAACACAGTATTTTTCACACAATTTACTTATCTGTATACCGCTGTTTTCACTCTCCTAAAAACGGGCTGATGTTCCGTGTTCTATGAAGTCCCTCCTTCAGAAATACGTAATGAGTTCTGATTGTGCCAGCGGTTCCTGTGTTGTGATTTGACCGCAGCTTAGCGAACGTGGCACGGTTCCTATGGTGTGATTCGACAGCAGCTTAGCGCACGTTGAAATGTCACGCCTCTTAACGGGAGATATATATGCGCTTAATGATCTCTACAGCGTCCCTGGGAAAGCCAAACAAAGGTGATTTGACTCTGGGATGAAAATAACAGCGTCTCGACGACATGGCGACAAACACACTCAAACGCAACACTTCCTTTTCTCCACGCGACACGTCCTCGTCTCCACGTGGGACAGCAACAAGACCACGCCCCCTTTTTCGCGTATTCTTGTGGGCGGAGGTTAGTCTGTTCTACTGTTCTATCGACGTCATTTATGAAGGAAGTACCAGGATGTAGTCCAAGCCAGCCGTTCGCTGTAGGCTTTGAAAGGGAACTTCTGTTAAATAAAATATCTCGCTTGGCATTGAACTTTGAGCTTTATAATTTTACAGGTATTATTTATGCTCTAACAGCAACATTACACACTAACTAAAGTTTGAACAATGGGATCACGAAGAACGGGACCTTTAAAGACATTTTGTCGGCTTTACTTGACTTTCTTTTGTTCATGTAACTAAATTGTTATTTGTAAAAATTACTCAATATAGTTGCGTGGAACCACTTGACGCTGCTTTTTAGAGTAAATTCAACAACTCTTTTTTTTTGCTCTTTGCAATTTTTTTGTTCTTCCTCTTTCTTGCTCTCCTCTTCCTCCTCGTCGCCCACCTCACATACGCACTCGTCCTCTCACATGTGTTTCTTCTATCCATTCTCAGACTTTCTCCTTCCCACCTTCAACAACCTGTTTGCTCTCTGAACCGGCTTATATTGGTTGTGTCACATCATTTGGAACAACATGTTAAATCTATTTTGAGTGGTTCTGTTCAATCAATGACATTTGTTCTTTATTTGTATTTGATTGTTGCCACTTGTGTTCACCAGTATGGATGACATGTGCATTAGAGTGCAGAAAGTGTTTTGAGAATGAGAATGTGTTTAGAGTTTTGCTGAAAGTGAGATCTGCAAATTGTGTTTTACCATGTGAGATGGTTTAAGGTATTGACATCCGACTGCACAATTAGCTAAATGAGTTCAGGCAACTGAGATCTTTGTTCAGCCAATGGGTTTTAGTGTTTTAGCAATTGAGAAAAACGGTAACGACTATAATTCTAATGATGTTGCTTGAATTATTTCTCTAAATACAGAGCAGGTTAGTGTGATAAACAAGAAAATATTATATTATTAGCTTAAAGCTAATAATTAAATAAAGGAATCCAGGCCCAGGTTGAATCTGATCTAATAATCCCACAGAGAGCATGAGAATAATATTGCTGAAGGAGGAGCAGTTTACTGAACACATTCCAAGGAAAATCAGACCGCAGAAATAATTGGAAAAGCAATTCAATAGGCCTACTGATCCTCCCTGTGAAAGGCCATTGCAATACTGCTTACCTCAGCAAATATAGACAACACATGCTGTTATTTCATGTCTGCCTAAAATCCAATCTTGTATGTTGGTCATGTGTGGATGAGCAGAGTGGAAAACCGTTACACATTTATCATTTCCTCGTTCTCTCTGGCTTGAGCTGATTAAACAACATGTGGGGCTTTTTTTGTGCTGTATAAATATTCCTGGTGTGGTGTGCAAAGATATGAAACCAACTAGCCGTGACCCTAAGGCCACTGAGTGATAATACAAAATTACAGGCACTTACATAAGCTACATAAGCACTTACAAAAATGTTGGAGGAGAAGCACTATTTGTCTTATTTGTTCCTTCTCTGTTGTCATACAGTTCAGTAAAGTCGCCCAGTCGAGGTGAATGTTAAACAGACCAGTGCATTTGTGTTGGCAAGAGTGTGTTTTTGGATAAATCGTTAGATTTGCAATTACAAAGCCTTTAAAAGACTAATCAAGTCACCTTTATTTATATAGCACTTCATATGTCTACAGATTGTTTCAAAGCAGCTTCAGTAATAAATCAATGACGCAAACTTCATCAAATATGGGACAAATTCAAATGCTGTGAGAAAGACAATAGTGTAGTTATTGTAGTTAATAGTTCAGTGCTGACTCAGTTCAGGTCAATAACTGTATTATGAAATGAGTTCAATTTAGCTTTAAGCAGCTCTACAGAAGACAATAGTGTCCTTATTAAGCTCGAATCAGTTCAATGTTCATTCAAGTCAGAATCAACATTACAAGACTGAAGGCAGCTTCTGGACAATGTTGCTGGGCATCTTCTTCACATACTGTAAGAGCAACTCGATGGTTTTTTCAGATGAAGAAAATTATAATTAATTTTTGCATTTTAATTATAAATTGCAACTGGCATGCTGAACCACCGATTTTACCTCAAATTTGCTTCAGCCAGTTTAATGGATTCATTCTGCAAACCAAACAAATGTTTTATTTATTAAGCTTTATTTAAAGCTAATAATTTAAAGCATTTGGCTAGTGGTTGAATAATAAAACTACGCGTGATTTGTGGAGAAATATTGTTTTGGTCATCATGTGAGTTGTGCTTCGGCTCTGCTGTTCAGCGCGGATGAATTGGTGTGTTTGAGGTGCATCGCTGTGCTCAGGGTTGCAGATGATCACTTTATCATTATATAAATTATATTTATATATAATTAGTGTATATTATAACTAACAACATCAAAACTCTTCCATAATGAGTGATGGGAGAAACAAAGGTTTTCAAAGCTTCAAATCAATTGAACCAATTGCTTCACAAAATGATTCTGCAACGGGCGGTGAACCAGGAAAAGGCTGAAGACTCAGAAGATCAAAATACAATCTTAAACTTTAATAATGACACTCAGGAACAAACAGACAGGCTGGGAAATACATTCCAACATAACAGTGACTAGACAAAGACTAAGTGAACAAGAGGAACTTAAATAGCAAACAGAAACTAGATCATTAAATAAACACAGCTGAACTAAACTAACTAACGAAACAGACATGTGGGACAGTGACAAAGGAACATGTGACAGAATCAAAACACGACTGAAAGACCAAACAAACAGACAGACATGTGACATAACTTCCTCCTCCCAGTAGGTGCATCCTCGCGCCGTACAAAAACCAACCGGGGCAGGGGGCAGGCACCCTAGAGTCCAGGAGGTGAAAGGTCCTTGGTTACCTTTGTTAGTTAGTTTAGTTCAGCTGTGTCCTGTTTGCTAAAGTTCATCTTGCTTAAGTTCCTTGCCTCACAGGGTGGAACCCTCTCTGGACTCTGGTCATGGGCTGGAGCTCTCTCTGGACTGGGGACAGGAGACGGAGCCCTCTCTGGACTCTGGTCATGGGCTGGTGCCCTCTCTGGACTCTGGTCAGAGGCTGGAGCCATCTCTGGACTTTGGTCAGAGGCTGGAGCCCTCTCTGGACTCTGGTCATGGGCTGGCGCCCTCTCTGGACTCTGGTCATGGGCTGGAGCCCTCTCTGGACTGGGGACAGGAGACAGAGCCCTCTCTGGACTCTGGTCATGGGCTGGAGCCCTCTCTGGACTCTGGTCAGAGGCTGGAGCCCTCTCTGGACTCTAGTCAGAGGCTAGAGCCTTCTCTGGACTCTGGTCATGGGCTGGAGCCCTCTCTGGACTCTGGTCATGAGCTGGAGCACCTCTTTGGACTCTGGTCACGGGCTGGAGCTCTCTCTGGACTCTGGTCATGGGCTGGAGCCCTCTCTGGACTCTGGTCATGGGCTGGCGCCCTCTCTGGACTCTGGTCATGGGCTGGAGCCCCTCTCTGGACTCTGGTCATGGGCTGGAGCCCTCTCTGGACTCTGGTCATGAGCTGGAGCCCCTCTCTGGACTCTGGTCATGGGCTGGAGCCCCTCTCTGGACTCTGGTCCCAGGCTGGAACCCCTCTCTGGACTCTGGTCATGGGCTGGAGCCCTCTCTGGACTCTGGTCATGGGCTGGAGCACCTCGCTGGACTCTGGTCATGGGCTGGAGCCCTCTCTGGACTCTGGTCATGAGCTGGAGCACCTCTTTGGACTCTGGTCACGGGCTGGTGCCCTCTCTGGACTCTGGTCAGAGGCTGGAGCCATCTCTGGACTTTGGTCAGAGGCTGGAGCCCTCTCTGGACTCTGGTCATGGGCTGGCGCCCTCTCTGGACTCTGGTCATGGGCTGGAGCCCTCTCTGGACTGGGGACAGGAGACAGAGCCCTCTCTGGACTCTGGTCATGGGCTGGAGCCCTCTCTGGACTCTGGTCAGAGGCTGGAGCCCTCTCTGGACTCTAGTCAGAGGCTAGAGCCCTCTCTGGACTCTGGTCATGGGCTGGAGCCCTCTCTGGACTCTGGTCATGAGCTGGAGCACCTCTTTGGACTCTGGTCACGGGCTGGAGCTCTCTCTGGACTCTGGTCATGGGCTGGAGCCCTCTCTGGACTCTGGTCATGGGCTGGCGCCCTCTCTGGACTCTGGTCATGGGCTGGAGCCCCTCTCTGGACTCTGGTCATGGGCTGGAGCCCTCTCTGGACTCTGGTCATGAGCTGGAGCCCCTCTCTGGACTCTGGTCATGGGCTGGAGCCCCTCTCTGGACTCTGGTCCCAGGCTGGAACCCCTCTCTGGACTCTGGTCATGGGCTGGAGCCCTCTCTGGACTCTGGTCATGGGCTGGAGCACCTCGCTGGACTCTGGTCATGGGCTGGAGCCCTCTCTGGACTCTGGTCATGAGCTGGAGCACCTCTTTGGACTCTGGTCACGGGCTGGAGCTCTCTCTGGACTCTGGTCATGGGCTGGAGCCCTCTCTGGACTCTGGTCATGGGCTGGCGCCCTCTCTGGACTCTGGTCATGAGCTGGAGCCCCTCTCTGGACTCTGGTCATGGGCTGGAGCCCTCTCTGGACTCTGGTCATGGGCTGGCGCCCTCTCTGGACTCTGGTCATGGGCTGGAGCCCCTCTCTGGACTCTGGTCATGGGCTGGAGCCCCTCTCTGGACTCTGGTCACAGGCTGAAACCCCTCTCTGGACTCTGGTCATGAGCTGGAGCCCTCTTTGGACTCTGGTCACGAGCTGGAGCCCTCTCTGGACTCTGGTCATGGGCTGGAGCCCTCTCTGGACTCTGGTCACAGGCTGGAGACCTCTCTGGACTCTGGACGTGGACAGGAGACCATGCGGGAATCTGGATGTAGACAGGAGACGTCGCTGGACTCTAGATGAGGACAGGAGACGGTTCTGTCCAGAAGTCTATGAGCCATTTCAATCGTTGTCTCTGGCGTTGCTGGAGTCGCAGTGGGACACCCACTCGACAAACTCCACGAACTCCCCTCGTGGTCCCACACTGGGCAGGCGTTTCTCAGTCTCCGCATTCAAGCTGGCTAAGTAAAAGGTGCACAGCAAATGGTCTGGGAAGTAGGTGAGGCATGCCAGGTCGATGAGCACACGGGTGTGAGCCTCGAGGTAAAGAGTCTCTTGCTCTAAACAGAGCATCTGCACTTCTGCAGCGATGTTCTGTGGTCTAGTCATCTGTAACGGTGTGTAGCATAAACAAACTGAATTAAACTATACTAACGAGGGTTAATAAGGAAACAGACAAGTGGCGGGAAACTGTGACAAAGGAACATGTGACAGAAATCAACTAAAAGACCAAACAAACAGACAGACATGTGACAAAACTATGTTGATTCATGTTTTATGACAGATACTGTCTTTATATTTTGGTTCGGTTGTTGTGGATTCAAGCTACTTCCAATGCATAAGACTTGCTCTTCTTACTGATATTATGTAAACACGCACAGACTAATGATTTAAGTAATTTCCCTGGCATTCCATCCCGAAAACTCTAAAATGTAAATTATTATTATAAATTACTGCTTTACTAAATATGACATATGGAAGAATAAATAAATATATCCAGATTTCATTGCTCATTTAGTGAAGCAATAATGTTTTTATTTGCTTTTACTATAGACTTCACTTTCTAACATAATACTAAAAAAGGAATTCTGACCTTAGCAATGGTGGACATTACACACAAACATATATTCTGTATATAGAAATGTAAAATATAACATAAAATATGAAGTCTTGTTCAAAGGTGTTTAACTGAAGGCTGTACGCTGGAATAAATATACTGTATACAGTGAGTTGATTGGATGTTGTTATACTGCAATAACACATGCATTAATTGATATGACATTGATTGACTTCTGTTTGTCTGAGCTTCCTTTTTAAGCCACAGAGAATGACAGTGAGCAAACAGAGAGGAAGACGTGAGCCTATCACTGAGATAAACACGGACTGAGAGAGAGAGAGAAGCTTTATTTTAGACTCTACTTTTGTTCTCGTTCACAAAGACAGTCACAGTCCAGAGGACGCTGTCAGTGCTGGTTCAGACAATGAGGTGAACCGGCTGAAACGTCTTTTTTCTTTCTTATTCCATGGGAACACACACACAGTGGGGCTTAGATGGATGGATGATTCAGAGGTCTGTCAGATGTAAAGTCTGTGTTTTATTAAAAATACCTCTCTACTGAGAGCATGTATAAAACTGAGAGCATGTCTAACAACACATTTCACCTGCCTGTTACTTTTATCAGTAAATGATTAATGGGGAAATATTCTAAAAAAAAGAACAAAAAATTGCCAAAAACGTACAAATACATGCTTATGATATTGCAGTCTCAGGCCTCATGCTGTGTAACATCTCCCATCCTAACCGCACACATCCTCAAAATGCTCCTCTGAACCTTGATTTGCATCACCTGTCTGCAGTGCCAAATTTAATTTCCCTCCCTATATTTGTATATCTTAATAAGCATTAATTTTCATTAGGCACCTGTCTGCATTTGACAAGAGAGATCATCTTGTTCTCGGTCAAGCAGTCGGTCTGGCAGGTGGGTGAGTAGGAAGACATTCATTCTTTTCTGCTCTAATGTAGTTTTCCAAATAGGATATCCTTAGAGCCAGTGCTTTGTCTCCTGCAAGACAAATCGTATATGCTGCCAGAACAATCGCTCTTCTGTCAATATATCTCTACTTTATTGTTTTATTGTTTATATCAACACCAAAGTGCCTCGTTTATAAGAGTCTGTCCAGGATATGTGATTTGGTGTTGACATTATGGGGCAGGAAAGGCCAATCTCACAATATCCGTCACATAAAACAAGCCGTTTAGCAGATTGAGTCAAGCAGAGCAGGAATTTTCAGTTCATTCCTATATCTCACGCTGTGGGATTGACAGTGGGCCGGTGAAAGCAATGCAAACTTTGTGCAAACAAGGAGTGGCTGCAGATAGGTAGTGACGCATGTCTTGAGCATTTAATAATATGCAGATTGTGCATAAATAATTGTTTACTCATTGGATGCTTTGCAGTTGGTGGACACTCAAAAGGCAAACTTCCAGCGAACAGAACCAATTTTTCTTTTTCGTAGTGTGAAGAACATTTTAATAATCTAAAGAACCTTTTTCCACTATTGGGTTCCATGTTAACTCAACCAGAGGTCTCCTCCCTCAAATGTAACATTTTGTTAACATGTTTTCTGGTGAAAGACACACATAATGAATGATTATGAAATGAAGAAGAAAGCCAAAATATTAAGTGTCATGGAAATATATTTATTGAGGGGGGTCGAAATGACTATTTTTCCACTTTTTCAGAGATTTGGAGCCAAATTACAGAAGGGTTAGCCTGGATGCCAGCCGAACTTAGCCCCGCCCACAACATTTGAGGTCGGGAAGTTCGGTTTGGACTTGATCCGTTGTGGAGCAACTATGCTGGAACCAGAGCTGTCCGGACCAATGAAATTGTCAGGGCGGGCTTTATACGATGATGGACAGATGATCAACAGTAACGTAATCATCCACGTCACCAAAGAGCGCTTGGGTTGAATTTGTTTACTAAACGGAGAACTTGTTCATATATGCATTCACCTTCACTATTTCCCTCAAAAATGATGATCGTGTTGGTAAGTACTCTGTGTATCCTTAAATTCTTTTTACAACACCAGCAAAGATTGTTTACACTCGTCTTCTCCTTCTAGTTCTTCCAGCGTGCGTGCAGTTGAGTTCTGTTGACAACTATGCGTCGCTCAACACGTCACTTTCTCAAAGTCTTACCAAAGTTTGATTACCTGTAACTCAAGAAGTATTAAATCTTATATCTTAATATCCTTTTAGATTTAGATTCCTAACAAAATTTACTTTTGGTGTCTTTATTTTGAAGGCCCTATGTGGTTTAATTCCAGAGATATTGTGATATCAAATGGTAAAAAAAAACAAATATGGGTCATTTTGAATACAACGGATGCTTTTTTTCTTTTATAGAGGAATGTCTGAAGAAAAAATAAGGTAGAAACTAGAAATGTATCTTGTTTCTTTTTATGAAAACAATTGCATAGAAAATTCCATAGAACCATCGATGTCAATAATGCACTTTTATTTTGTATGCATTTTAAATATTGCAATTTGGTGCATATTTCATTGTGAATAAGCTGATTAAAATGACACTATCTTTTCTTTGAGCATTCGGAAACAAAGGTGTGGCGAGCAGCGAGGCCGAGGGACCGTGAGAGTGGGACGAGGCGGCGCTCATCAGGGTGGATGGGCGCCAGCTGCGCGCTGCAGCCGTCTCGTGTCTCACAGAGGAGTGAGGGAGTATAAAGGAGGAGTGACGACAGTGAAGGACGAGAGAGGACCAGGCCTGGATTTTGAGTTGTTTTATTTACGCTTGGTTTTTGTATGTAGGCGGCAGTCGGCCGTGAGGGGCCACCATTTTATTTGGTATTAAATGTGTTGAATGTTCGCCGGTTCGCGCCTCCTTCTTCCCATACGAACGATCTTTACTACAGTGGTGCCGAAACCCAGGAGGAAGGAGGGACATGCTGTCGAAGAGCCCTCGCTGCTGAGGGGGATCGCGGTGCTGAGGAGTTCGGGCAGCGCGGATGAGAGAAGACCGCGAACGGCTGCCCGAAGCGGTGGTGCTGGAGCGGATGAAGGTCGGTGGGACGGAGAGCTTGCTGCCGTGCCCCTGGGTCGAGGTGGGGTGGCTGCCGTCCGAGAGGGGGCGGAGGAGTCCTCAGCGCTTGCCCTGAGCCGGAGCCTGCTGCCGTCCGCCATGATGGGGAGGAGCAGGGAGCGCGGGACTGGGACTCGCTTCCGGCTGCCCTCAGTAGGAGGAGCCACCGCCGGCCGCCAGGGGGCGGAGGAGGATCGAGCCGTCCACCGAGCGTCCAGTACCACCGCATGGCACCGCGAGGAAGAGCCTCTCGGCTGGCTGAGGACCGAGCGGCAGTGTGTCTGGGAACCGGACCAGAATTTTTTTTCTTTCTTTTTCTTTTCTCCTCTCTCCACTCTCTCGTCTCTGTCGCTCCTCATGCTCCCGGCTCCGTTCTCTCACCTCGCTGTTCTTACCCCCAGGTGCCGCGGCCGCCGTGATCTCCCCCCCCCCGGAGTCGCGGGAGTGCCCCCCGGCCTGCGAAGGGCGTTGGGGGTATGTGGCGAGCAGCGAGGCCGAGGGACCGTGAGAGCGGGACGAGGCGGTGCTCATCAGGGTGGATGGGCGCCAGCTGCGCGCTGCAGCCGTCTCGTGTCTCACGGAGGAGTGAGGGAGTATAAAGGAGGAGCGACGACAGAGAAGGACGAGAGAGGACCAGGCCTGGATTTTGAGTTGTTTTATTTACGTTTGGTTTTTGTATGTAGGCGGCAGTCGGCCGTGAGGGGCTGCCGCCGCCATTTTATTTTGTATTAAATGTGTTGAATGTTCGCCGGTTCGCGCCTCCTTCTTCCCATACGAACGATCTTTACTACAAAAGGTTTGCATCTTTTCAGCTGTAAACGTACGTAAAGGGTAATCCAGCAAGCTGTGCATTAATCGGTTTTAAAGGGTTAATTCACCCAAAAATACTCACCTTCAAGCAATCCTGTATGGTGTATATGACTTTCTCCTTTCAGCCAAATACAATTTAAGTTCAATTAAAAAATATCCTGGCTCTTCCAAGCTTTATAATGGGAGTGAACGGTACCTTAGATTTTGAAGTCCAAAAAAGTGCATACATCCATCATAAAAGTAATCCATACGGCTCCGAACGGGTCCACGGGTCGGGTCCACGGGTCTCGGATGCTCCGTGTAGATCTCTAATCTGAAGTGAAATGATTTGCGCAGACATAAACGAACCTAAACCTGCTCCGGCATCGAAACAATGGCGAACTGTGTACAGTTCACTCAGGGCGGGGTCTATGCTGAAACGGCAGTGTCCGTCAACAGTCGTGGGAGGGGCCTGTGCAAAGGGACGTCAATTTGCCCAGAATCTGTGAATGGCTTGTTCTGAGACACTGCTTATGATTTATGGGGATTAACCCTTAAATGCATGACTGTTTCGCCAAACTTTCTTACATATTCGGGTCTTTAGCGACCCGGATCTATATCTAACATGGATAGATCTATACCTGTCACGATAATATCTAAAACTCCTGATATAAGAGTAACAATTACAGAAGGATAAAATAAAACATATTTTGTTACCTTTTGGAGCTTGTAAGGGTTCAGTTTGAGCAGATGTTTTATACCATCCTCACTGTCCTCGTCAGAGCTCATTTCCCAGGACATTCAGCATCCGGCTCATATTCGCCATCTCACGCATATTCTCAAAACTCATTTTCAACGTCTTCAAAATAAATATTTTGATCACTGACAGCTTCCTTCACCAGATCCATCCATTCTTTTTTTCTTGTTATATTGTCTCAGATGGATTGATTGAGGAATACTAAAGAGGTTGATTTCTAACTTTAAAAAATGAACAAGGAGGAGGGCAGTGAATGACGTCTCGGGTCGCTAAAGACCCGAGGTATGCATTTAAGGGTTAATAAAAAAGATAATATAAAAAATTAATAAAATTTAATAAAAAAGGATTTTTATCATTTATAGGGTGGTTGTGTACACACACTGCCAATACACATTTATGTTCAAACAAGCTCTGGGCTATACATGACGGGCTATACGGGCTATTCTCTGGGCTAAACATGACACTATATTATTCTTTTCTCATTACTGTTGTTAACTGTAGCTTAACTCTCCACTTTTGGAAACTGTTTTGGCAATGTTTTGTGTAACAGCTCCTGACCATCTGCAACTTCCTTCTGGGACTCATTTGTTCCCCTCAAACAAACGCTGTTCATGGCGCGAGACCACTAGCGCCACGATCTGACTCGCTCTGGGTCGTTTTTTTTTTCTGTTTAGTCTGAAAATCAAAGCTGTCTGGGTAGAATAGAGGCACTTTGAGACCTGTCTGATCTTCACAAACATGTGCATGTCCACTTCAAAGCTTGCGGCAAGAGAAAGAGCACAGGTCTGCATTAGCATAGCAAAGAGAAGATCGCCTACAACATAATGAATGCAAGACTCAAATCTGTAGCCTATTCTTGCAATTCTGCATGTATTCACAATATCAATATTATGACATAAAAACAAATTGATAGCCATGCACAAGTAGACTATATGAATATGAATGAACTGCTTTGCATATTCAAAACACTGCTTTTGCATATCATACATCAGCTTATATTGTTAGGACCTACCGAAAGAAAATCTTAATTAGATGATTACAAAAATGCTGATGGTCTTTCTTTCTGATGCCTAATCAGAGGACACAACTGGAATATTGATTAATATGTTTGATATATATTCCAGTATGCAAAGAGTTGATTGCCTATTGATGAGGTTTATTTCAAAAGCAAGTGAGGGCTTTTCTTTCTTTTAGGGCGGAAGAAAGGGAGGGAAAGAATGAACATGCAGCATCTATTTATAGGGTAATTGTCCTTGACCTGTTTCTGAATGATATCTTTTTTTCAGTGCTGAGAAATCATTTGGAAAATAGGCTGTCAAATAGAGATTTTATAGTTGATTAGTAAGAACATGATAAAAACTTCAATCTCTACGAGTTGTTTAAATTTAAAACTTTTTTTAAAGGAGTATTATTTTTTAGGGCCCTTTCACACCTACCTTGTTTCATAGATATACATAATAAAGGCTGGATGTCTTACGGTGGAGTCTCTAACGTCATCACCGGCGGCCATCTTGTCACAGGCAAGCTTTCTGGCGGGCTCTGTGGTACCTGGGGCACGCTCAAACCGGTGCGTTTTGCTACGGTTTCCGGTTGAACGTCATGTTTCCTGGAAACGGTGCGCAACAGGTTTGAGATGCGTTTTATCTCGTTTGGTGGGTGTGTCAAAAATGTCAGCCCAATCAGCAGCAACATGTATATAAAACATGCGGTATTAAAGGGATAGTTCACCCGAAAATGAAAATTCTGTCATCATTTACTCACCCTCATGTTGTTCCAAACCTGTAAGACATTTACATTTAGTCATTTAGCAGACGCTTTTATCCAAAGCAACTTACAAATGAGAGCAATAGAAGCAACTAGAACAGTCAAGGGCAACAGTATGCAAGTGCTGTAACAAGTCTCAGTTAATCTAGCACAGAACATACAGGACAGAACTTTTTATTTATTTTTATTTTTTTATAAATTAGACAGACAGAAAATGAATAGAATGTTAAGTGCTATTCTTGATTGGTCAGGTGCTGCTGAAAGAGATGTGTCATTAGCTGTTTTTTTTTAATTGGCTACAGACTCGGCTGCTCAAATTGAGATAGGCAGGTCATTCCACCAGGTGGGGGCGGTCCAGGAAAAGGTCCGTGAGAGTGATTTCATGCCTCTTTGTTATGGCACCACAAGGCGTCATTCACTGGCAGAACGTAAGCTCCTGGAGGGTGAGTAAGTCTGAGCAAGCGAGTTTAGGTATATTGGTGCAGAGCCAGTGGTTGCTTTGAAGGCGAGTACCAGAGTCTTGAATTTGATGCGAGCGGCTATTGGCAGCCAGTGGAGATTGATGAAGAGAGGCGGGACGTGTGCTCTCTTCGGCTCGTTAAAGACCACCCTCGCCGCTGCGTTCTGGATCAGTTGCAAGGGTTTGATAGTGCATGTCGGAAGGCCCACTAGAAGAACATTACATGCTCTGATAGGAAGGGTCTAATCTTCCTAATGTTGTATAACACAAATCTGCAGGACTGGGTTGTTGCAGTAATGTGGTCAGTGAATTTTAGCTGATCATCAATCACAACTCCAAGGTTCCTGGCTGTCCTGGACGGAGTAATGGTTGCAGATCCTAGCTGAATGGAGAGATTGTGATGATCTGCTGGGTTGGCTGAGACCACAAGCAGTTCTGTCTTTGCAAGGTTGAGTTGCAGGTGATGTTCCTTCATCCAGGCAGAAATGTCTGTTAGGCAGGCAGCGATACGAACACCAACCGTGGGATCATCTGGTTGAAATGAGAAGTAGAGTTGAGTGTCGTTGGCATAGCAGTGATAGGAAAAGCCATGTTTCTGAATGACAGTTCCCAGTGATGACATGTAGATGGAGAAGAGAAGTGGTCCAAGCACTGAGCCCTGTGGAACTCCAGTGGCTAGATGATGTGACTTAGACACTTCACCTCTCCATGACACCCTGAAGGACCTGCCTGAGAGGTAAGCCTTGAGCCACTGGAGAGCAGTTCCTGAGAACACAAAAGAAGATATTTAGAAGAATGTTTGTAACCAAGCAGATAGAGCAACTATTGATTACCATAGGAGGAAAGAAGTCGGTAGTCAATGGTTGCTCTATCTGCTTTGTTACAAAATATCTTCTTTTGTGTTCAGCAGAACAAAGAAATTCTTACAGGTTTGGAACAACATGAGGGTGAGTAAAGGATGACAGAATTTTCATTTTTGAAAATATACATAAAAATGAGAAAGAAAATACAAGCTATTAAAAAAGTAAGAACTAGAAATAAAATAAAATAAAATTAGAATTGATTGCCAGGAGATAAAAAAGGTTCATTAAATGGGATTGGGACAGTGTTAATTTCGTTGACGAATAATTTTCGTCAACGACCTTTTTTCACTGACGAAAACGAGACGATAACTAAATAAAAACTAGTGTTGGATGACAAAAACGATGACGAAAATCAACTGTCATTTTCGTCAACGAGTAAAAACGAGACGAAAATGTTAGGGAGGGACGATTAGGGAAGAGATCCAGTCAGAACTGATGTCCTGTGTAACAGATGCGCACATTTGATTTGAACTGATCTAAACGCTGGAAAACACGGCGCTGTTGCGCTTCTACAGGCTCACAATGAATAACACACATTTATGCCAGGCAATTGTTTATGAACTAATGCTGATGAATAATGACAATGTTTACTTTACGATGTTTATATAGTAATGTGTTTTAGACGGTTGTAACAATGCATATTTTATCTCCTCATCTGAACTTGAATGAGCTCCTGCAACTGCAACAGAGGCGTAGACATTTCAAAATAAGAGTCCCGGTGTATTTTGGGCTTGTTTATCATTAAAAGTCACGCATTATATATTCGTTTTTGGTTTCACAATAAACTGTATTTAATTTCATTCCCATTTAATTCATAGTCAGGAGGAAAGACCAGTATTTGACACATATTCAATAAAGTATCAGGGTTATAATAGTTAAACTAAAACCATTTTAAAAATATTCATTACTTGAAATTAAATAAATTAAATTAAAAAATAAATAAACTTATTTGAAGCTTTAGCTTAACCTGATATGGCCTACTAACTGAAACAGAAATACAAAGTTATGTCAATGTCAGTTCAAGTGACAGTCGGTTATGTAATGCTTAAATGCTTAATGTATTACAATTGAACTAAACTCGTTAGATTTTAGGAGACTAAATCTACTGTAGATTTAGTCGACTAAAATCTTATGATATTTAGTCGACTCAAACTAGACTAAAACTAAAAACAGTTCAGGTGACTAAAATATGACTAAAACTAAATTGCATTTTAGTCAAAAGACTATGACTAAAACTAAATCAAAATTTGCTGTCAAAATGAACACTGGATTGGGATAAATTGTCTTTTATTCTGGATGGCAAGGGCAGTGATTGCATGTATTTTTTACAGTATTAAACACGTAGCCTATTTATATCGCTTTCATCAGGCTCTGAAAATTATTCAAAAAGAACACAAAGAATGGCCTTCTCAGCTGCCATAGTTGCAACTCTTGCGTCATCAGAACAGGGTGTTCAACGCAGCACCGTTTCCGTTTAAAAAACGTTTTGTTGGGGCTGAACGCAGCCCTGATGTAAGCTGAGTGATCTGCACGAACACAAATACTCTTATCTCGCTGAAATCTTGACGGATTTACAAATGTAAATGTTTCTTACAAACGTTATTAACGTGGCTATAATTCTGGATGCTTGAACAAATTATTCATAAGTATGCAGCATCATAACTACATCTCTGACGTTTATAACAAACCAAACAGTTTGAAAATCGGTAGAAAATAGAGCAAGTAATGGTTATTTAAAAAGTACATGCACCATTAAAACACAATGTTATGAGTGAGCGAGCTGACTGTGACAAGATGGCCGCCAGGTGCGGACGTCGACCTCCATTGGCCAGCAGCGCGGACGAGACATCTAGCCTTTATTATGTATATCTATGCTTTGTTTGGTCCGGATTTTTGGACTTTTTAGTTTGATCCGAATCAAAATGACTGGTGTGAAACCTCCCCCGGATCAGGGTCCGGACCAAACAGACAAAATGTGGTCAGACGAAAAGAGGTAGTCTCGGTCCGGATCAAACTGAACAAAGGTTTGGTCCGTTTCTACACATTTTCTGTATGGTTCGGACTTTCAGACCAGTTACAGGAAGTTCTGGTGGTTCCCGTATAGCCTAATCCAGATAGCATGTAATCATTGAAACAATGTTGAGTCAGTGTTGATGCGTCAACGCCAATTATATTGAATTAACGTTACAAAGAGATGTTGCTTTAGCATCCCTCTTGCACCCTCAGTTAATGTTGAAGCAATACTGATATTTTAACCACAAATCAATGGTAATAATATTGATTCAACATTACAAAGTGATGTCAACATCACTTTTGCACCCTCAGATAAAATTGAAACAATGGTGAGATTTCAATTACAAATCAATAATAATACCTATCATTGATTCAACATTACAGAATATTTTTTAAACATCACTTTTGCACCCTCAGCTACGGTCGAAACATCATTGAGATTTCAACAAAAATTCAATTATTATATCATTGAATTAACATTATGAACTGCGGCCTTTGACACGGTCAATCATCAGATTCTTCTCTCCACCCTCTCATCACTGGGCATCACAGGGACTCCACTCCTTTGGTTTGAGTCCTATCTCACAGGTAGGTCTTTCAAGGTTGTCTGGAGAGGAGAGGAATCCCAAGCACATCAACTGACCACTCAGTGCTTGGTCCTCTCCTATTCTCCATCTACACTACTTCATTGGGACCCATCATACAGGCACATGGCTTCTCATACCACTGCTATGCTGATGACACTCAGCTCTACCTTTCATTTCACCCAGACGACCCCACAGTAGCTGCACGAATCTCCAGCTGTCTGGCTGACATCTCTGCATGGATGAGAAAACATCACCTGCAGCTCAACCTGGCAAAGACTGAGTTTCTCATCTTCCCCGCCAGTCCCACCATACAACATGACTTCACCATCCAGTTAGGTACATCCTTGATTTCCCCATCAAAGTCAGTCATAAATCTTGGAGTAACATTTGATGACCAGTTGTCCTTCAGAGAACACATTTCTAAGACAGCTCGCTCATGCCGGTTTGCGCTCCACAACATCAGGAAGATTAGACCGTTCCTAACAGAGCACGCAACACAGCTTGTTATTTCAGCCCTGGTTATCTCTAGACTTGACTACTGCAATGCGCTTCTGGCTGGACTCCCCTCTTGTGCGATCCAAACACTTCGAATGATCCAGAATGCAGCAGCACGTCTTGTCTTCAACGAGCCCAAAAGGACCCACGTCACACCTCTCTTCATCTCCCTGCACTGGCTACCACTCGCTGCTCGCATCAAGTTTAAGGTGCTGACGCTTGCATACAGAGCCACCACGCGCTCAGCTCCTGCTTACTTTGACTCCATTCTACAAATCCACACCCCCACCAGAAGCCTTCGCTCAGCAAAGGAACGATGGCTTGTGGTACCATCACAGAGGGGGAAAAATCCCTTTCCAGAACATTTTCATTCAACGTTCCCAGGTGGTGGAACGATCTTCCCAACGCCATCCGAAATGCAGAATCATTGACATCTTTCAAAAGTCAACTTAAAACTCAGCTCTTCCGTGAGCACAACCTCATAAAAAAAAAAACACTTTCCTTTCCTCTTTCTCTTCCTTCTTCCCTCCCTACTCTAGCCTGTGCTACACTGAGCAATGTACACGGTCTCAGGATTTCAGGCTCTTATTTCGCTTCTCGTCTCTTCATGACCAATCGCTTCATGTACCCCCAAATTGTAAGTCGCTTTGGATAAAAGCATCTGCTAAATGCATAAATGTAAATGTAAATGTAACTGATTATTAGTTCAATATCACATTTGATTAATGTTGAATCAATGGTGAAATAAAAATGGTAATGGTAATGCTATTGAATCAACATTACACTATGATGGGTGATGTTGAATCAATATTGAAATGAACAAAAATAATCAATGGTAATATTGTTGAATCAAAGTTACGATGGATTCTACATCACTGATGTTGAATCAACAATGAAATGATCAAAAATAATCAATGGTAATATTGTTTGATCAATGTTACAATGTGATGTTGATTCTAGATCACTTTTGTTGAAACTGAAAAGACAACTGAGATGCAATGACAACATAAAACAATGTTGCCATCTGATGTACCAGGGTAATGTTGAAACAACATTAATATTTCAACTACACTTCAATGGACCATTTCAAATGTGGAGAAAACCTTTTAAAATATAAATGACACCTTCTTTTTAACAGTTTACCACAATCAGTGACAAAGATATAAAAAAAACCTTCTGTAAAAAAGGTGTGGGAAAAAAATAGGACAAATAGGCATATTACTAACACACCCTTTAAATAAAGGGCTGCAACTAGCAAAACACACTTGCGTTGTGCCTGGCATCGCATTGCACCGGGTGTATGATAGGGCCCTAGTGTTTATCGGAGTGGAATAAGACTTTGTAACTTTTGTCACGCTTGAACTTGGAATACACAAACAAAAACTGAGTGAATTCCACAAGTTTTTAGCTTGGCTCCGCCCTCCTACGTACTTCCACTCAATTTTCATTGAACAGAGGGAACAGAGGGAGGGGCTGAGAACGATGACATTAATGTCGTGCGCTAGTTTGAGATGACATAAATCACGACCAAACGTTAGCGATTTGTTATGGCAGATCCAGAGTGGCTCTGGGCAGATCCAACATTTTTAAACTTCAACAGAGTACCCGCCTTCAAGGAAGTTAACGCTTGTCAATGGCGAGTGGCCAGACTCTCTGTACAAAGGAAATGTACGAGAGTCTGGTAGGACCGTGCTACAAGTTTTTGTGGTTGTAATAAAAAATAGAAACTACTAGGAAATACTTCCCTCTAAATGTGTTCTTCATGATTGAATGGAACGAGAGGAATTGTTTCTTTAATTTGTCAAAGAAATACTTTTTTTTTTTTTTATAGTACCAATGCAGACACAGATATTAAGTGGTTAGATTTGAACACATTTACAGTGCAGAACAATGCAGCTGTTTTAACACGTTTCTAATGTAATGGAGGGCTATTTTGTATTTAAGTTAAAAAAGTGAAGAATGCTTAAATTATATTATTAAATTAAATTATTGATTTAAAAAAAATCTAGTAATTTAGAGGTAAATAACATAAAAAAAATTGCATTAAAAATAGAAAACCATATCAAAATCAAATTATATTAGCTTTCTGGACACAAACATTTCCGTTTTTAGGTCATTTTGACCCATGCAGGAAGGATTTGTAACAGGTATGGGAAGATGAAGATGAGGGTTAATTGATTATTTCAAGGTAATAAAAGGTATGTAATAAAGTTTCAGTGTTAATCATAAACTCCAACTGTTCACATTTTCAAAACAATAGTGTAATATGGTAAATCGCCTGAGCTGTTTTGCCTGATCGATAGCAGACATTCAGACCAAATATGAGCAAATAATAACATATGGTGCTAGTCTAGGCTAATACAATTTATTTTGACTCTTTGATGCCTTTTTTAAAACTTAAAATTCATTTGAATAGTTACCTTGTGCTACCTAGCTGTCATTCTGTGATACAGTACTACAGAGTGTCGACGACAATGAGTGAAATGAATCTCCACAAACGTATATATGGCCTAATATAATGAATGCAAGCGAACCTGCTGTGATTATTCTGTGTCATCCTTAATGTCTTGCTCATTTTGTAGATAGCCCCATCAGTAAGGCTCAAGTACCCTTTATCACTACCAAACCACAAATGTTTTCCTTTTTGTCTCATATTATATTGGATATCATGTAGCATTATCATTAAAGTCACAATAGTAAATGCACATTTAAATACATCAGCTACATACTGAAGAAAACGATTCTAAATCGTGTAGTCATTATAATAAGCATTGCCATATATAATTGATTATAGAATACACAAGTGCATACATTTTTGATGAATGGTTTGTTCTGATGACACATTCTTCTTGAACATAGGTAAGCAGCTGTTTCAACAATTGTTTTGTTTATAATTGGGATGATAGGAAATTATGTCAGTCCGTGCCCTACAATGTTGAAGATCAGAAATGGTGCAACATGCCTTTGTTTATCATTTTATGTATACAATTAGAAAAACATCTGGGGTTATATTTACACTCACCTAAAGGATTATTAGGAACACCATACTAATACTGTGTTCGACCCCCTTTCGCCTTCAGAACTGCCTTAATTCTACGTGGCATTGATTCAACAAGGTGCTGAAAGCATTCTTTAGAAATGTTGGCCCATATTGATAGGATAGCATCTTGCAGTTGATGGAGATTTGTGGGATGCACATCCAAGACACGAAGCTCCCGTTCCACCACATCCCAAAGATGCTCTATTGGGTTGAGATCTGGTGACTGTGGGGGCCATTTTAGTACAGTGAACTCATTGCCATGTTCAAGAAACCAATTTGAAATGATTCGAGCTTTGTGACATGGTGCATTATCCTGCTGGAAGTAGCCATCAGAGGATGGGTACATGGTGGTCATAAAGGGATGGACATGGTCAGAAACAATGCTCAGGTAGGCTGTGGCATTTAAACGATGCCCAATTGGCACTAACGGGCCTAAAGTGTGCCAAGAAAACATCCCCCACACCATTACACCACCACCACCAGCCTGCACAGTGGTAACAAGGTATGATGGATCCATGTTCTCATACTGTTTACGCCAAATTCTGACTCTACCATCTGAATGTCTCAACAGAAATCCAGACTCATCAGACCAGGCAACATTTTTCCAGTCTTCAACTGTCCAATTTTGGTGAGCTCGTGCAAATTGTAGCCTCTTTTTCCTATTTGTAGTGGAGATGAGTGGTACCCGGTGGGGTCTTCTGCTGTTGTAGCCCATCCGCCTCAAGGTTGTGCGTGTTGTAGCTTCACAAATGCTTTGCTGCATACCTCGGTTGTAACGAGTGGTTATTTCAGTCAAAGTTGCTCTTCTATCAGCTTGAATCAGTCGGCCCATTCTCCTCTGACCTCTAGCATCAACAAGGCATTTTCGCCCACAGGACTGCCGCATACTGGATGTTTTTCCCTTTTCACACCATTCTTTGTAAACCCTAGAAATGGTTGTGCGTGAAAATCCCAGTAACTGAGCAGATTGTGAAATACTCAGACCGGCCCGTCTGGCACCAACAACCATGCCACGCTCAAAATTGCTTAAATCACCTTTCTTTCCCATTCTGACATTCAGTTTGGAGTTCAGGAGATTGTCTTGACCAGGACCACACCCCTAAATGCATTGAAGCAACTGCCATGTGATTGGTTGATTAGATAATTGCATTAATGAGAAATTGAACAGATGTTCCTAATAATCCTTTAGGTGAGTGTATGTGTATATACAGTATATATATATAAAGTTATATTAAAGCGGCTTTGGATTTCAGAATCTGCCCCTTTCAGTCCCCCCTGAGGCCAATGTGGGGTCCTAAACACCACCAATTTAGGCCACTTCATAATTTCCATGTTACCCTGTCAGGTTATAATTTTGGATAAAACAGAATATCTCTGTTTCTTTCTTTCTTTCTTTCTTTCTTTCTTTCTTTCTTTCTTTCTTTCTTTCTTTCTTTCTTTCTTTCTTTCTTTCTTTCTTTCTTTCTTTCTTTCTTTCTTTCTTTCTTTGTCTTTGTCAAATTTGTCATTTAAACCCTCTACATCACTATTTATATATCTTTTTGCAACTCACATTTGTATAGGTTTATTGAAAGGGCATTGGATTTCAGAATCCGCCCCTTTCATGATGAATTGATCTTTTAGCTAAATGAGGTGATGCATGTGTTGATTTTATGGTAATTGCTTGAGTGTTTGATTAATCTGCATGGGGGTTAAGGGTTTAAAGCCCATTTGAGAACCAAACATCACAAAAGCACATATGAGGGAATCTTTTGAGTTTTTTTCCCTCTCAGAATGTTCAGTGAAATTCCATTCACATAATGTGCAACATACACCTTCACATTCACAACTCTGTTGAACATCATGTCCAATTCATCTGTGTGTTCATTCATCACAGGCGATTCGGCAGATTAGCGCAGTGACATGATGAGTTACCCGCGCTCTTAATGACTGTCTGCCGCAGGGACGTGTCCTTAATGAGCAAATCTTACTGAGGATATATTTACTCTCTCTCTCCCTCGCTCAGTGTCACTTTTATTTCATTGCTTTCCTGCGTCATACCACCTAAGCATATTAAAAATGAATTCTTGCTCGAGGATCAAGTTTATCACCTCACAGAGACGATCAATCAACCGTTTGAACCTTGAGGTTTTCTGAGAGTAAGCTGGTCCATATTTCACTTATGTCCATCCAATTGAATTCACACAAAAATAATTAGGCCTATAAATAAAATCTATTTATTTAAATTGCATATGCAATGTCCACTCAGTTTGATTACACAGTTTTACATAAACTAATAAACTTAATGTAATGCATATTTGTCAGTCATACATAGACCCACTGTAAATGAAAAGAAGAAACAGGTATGATTTCTGCAAATAAACGGAATGTGTTTGAAATAAACAAAAACCAGGTTTATGTGTTTATCAACAGCAATTTGTTTCAATGTCATAAATTCTATGTGGTTGTTTCACAGATTAAGTTATATAACGTCATGTTTGGTTTGGGGTTTTGGTTCACTTTTATGTTTTCATGTCTTTTATTTTGTAGTTTTTATAAGCCACATTTCCATTACAGATTTGCTCAAAACTTTTACGATATTTTCTAAATGTCGATAAAAAACTATTGTGAAATGACTGGGTTTCCAGACTAAAACTTGTTTTCCTCTCGCAATAAGTATGTTGGGTTTATGCCATGGACAGTAAAAAAATATGGACGTAGTGTCCGTGATGCCACCCATGGCAGGGGTTTTCAAACTGGGGTCCGGGGTCCCCCAGGGGTCCTCCAGAAGGTTTTAAGGGGTCCCCAGACATTATCAGAGAATAAAAAGACAAAGCAAAAATGGATAAAGTCTAGCGAACATTCTAACTGTTTCAGTTCTAAATGTTTCTCTCCTTTCTTGCCATATCCATACTTTCCAGAATCGTATGTTTGCTTTGTATCTTTAGTGAGTTTTTCTCACTATAGTCCCCTTTGTCTCGCTCACTGGGGTTGTAAGGCAGTATTCTTAATGCTGTACGTAAACTGCTTACATACATTTATTGTGAAAGTTGCTTATACAAATTATTTGTAATTGAAAAATGTTCTTCTTCAAGTTTATATATCCAACATTGAGTATAGCCAATTTATGTTTAGAAACAATATGTTGTATTTGTCCCACATGCTATTTATCTAACAGTCTAAATGTTTATTTCATCCATAAAAATATATAGATGGATTTTAGGAAGGGGGTCCCTCATAAAGGTTCGTCATATTTGGGGGTCCTTGGCATCATAAAGTTTGAAAACCCATAGGATTCTGAAGAGCAGTTTTGAAGCGTAAAGTAGGGACGAGCTGGCCGTCTCCATCTTGGCAGCGCGTCAACGCGTCACTCCCGGATAATAGAAAATGGGCAAAGAGGCGGGATGTGGGCGGAGCTGAGGTGACATGATGACTAACAGACAGCAGACAAACGGCAATCAACCTGTCACTTAATTATGCTGAACTTTAAGGCTTTATATAATGTAAACGAATGAGTTATAAAAAAAAATCACTCCCTCACAGTTGTCATGAAGGGCAAAATTAGCCGTCTACACCAAAACCACAATGTGTGCCAGGCTGTAAACATGTTTTATTCTGCTGTAAAGTTGGGCATTTTAACATGAGCTCAATGAGATTCTGCTCCTTCTGGAGTCTGTCTCTAGTGGCCAGTCGATGAATTGCAGTTTAAGTCACTTCCGTATCGGCTTCAAGAGAAACTGAGAGAGGTTGCCGCTTGGTTTATGCATATCCCTTCCACCGCACTAGCCATTATTTTTAATGGCAGGAGACGTAGGCGTGTTATCCAAGCATTAATGGCAAGGAAAGCCCCTTACACTTGTGAGCGTCACGTATGAGGTGTTTGCGGGTGTTTCTCCCTCATATCTGCTTCAGGGTCTTCATGATCATGTGTGGCATTTCTTTGTTGTTTAGAATCCAGTATTCCTGTATTTCTATTGTCTTGTATGAGTTTAATGAAGAACACAGTCTTGTCTTCTGTCCAAACACACCGCGTCATCTGTAAAGAATGATCTAGTGTTAATTTTGACAGCATATTTTGATTTAGTTTTAGTCATAGCCTTTTGACTAAAATGCCATTTAGTTTTAGTCATATTTTAGTCACCTGAATTGTTTTTAGTTTTAGTCTAGTTTTAGTCTCCTAAAATATAATGAGTTTAGTTCAATTGTAATACATTAAGCATTTAAGCATTACATAACCGACTGTCACTTGAACTGACATTTTGACATCATTTTGTTTTTTACATTAAAAATACACGAAAGAGAGTTCAATTCACTTTTTTGTTTGTTTTTAAAAACATCTGTTTTAGTTCGTATATCAGGTTAAGCTAAAGCTTCAAATAAGTTTGTTTATTTCTTTTTTTAATTTCAGTTAACATTTATTTAATTTCAAGTAACAAAGATTTTTTTTAATGGTTTTAGTAAACTATTATAACCCTGATACTTTATTGAATATGTGTCAAATACTGGTCTTTCCTCCTGACTATGAATTAAATGAGAATGAAATCAAATACAGTTTATTGTGTAAGCAAAAACGAATATATAATGCGTGACTTTTAATTAAAAACCAGCTGGAAATACACCGGGACTCTTATTTTGAAGTCTCGCCATACTATTGCAGTTGCTGGATGCTCATTCAAGTTCAGATGAGGAGATAAAATATGCATTGTTACAACCGTCTAAAACACATTACTATATAAACATGGTAAAGTAAACATTGTCATTATTCATCATAAACACTTGCCTGGCATAAATGTGTGTTATTGATTGATTGAGCCGCTCTGGAGCGCTGGATTGGGGATGTGTGAGCCGTGTTCTCCAGCGGTTAGATCAGCTCAGATCAAATGTGTGCATCTGTTACACAGGATATATCAGTTCTGACTGGATCTCTTCCTTAATCGTCCCTCCCTAACATTTTCGTCTCGTTTTTATTTGTTGACGAAAATGACAGTTGATTTTCGTTATAGTTTTTGTCATCCAACACTAGTTTTTATTTAGTTAGCGTCTCGTTTTCGTCAGTGAAAAAAGGTTGTTGACGAAAATTATGACGGAAATTATTCGTCAACGAAATTAACACTGGAATGATCGACTTTTACGTGCACCAGGTGACCTGTAAATGTGGAAAAAACTGTTTACATTGCAGTTTTGCGAAAATTTCCTTTTTCGAACCACCTCATGCAATCGTAAAAACCTTTTTGCGATATATGGGAGTTTTTTCAAAATTGACGCGTTTCCATTGGCCGTATTTTCAATTCGCAATTTGAAGGGTAATGGAAACGGTGGCTATAGTTAACACCATCACGGACTATAAAGGGAACACAAACTCCACCGTGAACACCGCTGCCTCTCTCCCGGACGAGCTCAACACCTTCTATGCTTGCTTTGAGGGAACTAACACCGCCCTCGCGGAGAGAGAGCTCGCGGCTGAAGATACAGAGGTTAGTGCACTCTCCTTATCTGTCGCGGATGTAACCCGATCCTTCCGGCGGGTGAACGTCCGTAAAGCTGCGGGTCCAGACGGCATTCCCGGCCGGGTGATCAGAGCGTGCGCGCACCAACTGGCTGGAGTCTTCACGGACATTTTTAACCTGTCCCTCTCCCTGTCTGTGGTCCCCACATGCTTTAAAACGTCCACTATTGTTCCTGTACCTAAGCAATCAAAAACCACCTGCTTAAACGACTGGCGTCCTGTTGCTCTGACCCCCATCATCAGTAAATGCTTTGAGAGACTAGTCAGAAACCACATCTGCTCTGTTCTCCCCCCCTCACTGGACCCACTGCAGTTTGCATACCGCACAAACCGCTCCACTGATGATGCCATTTCATCCACTATACACACTGCTCTCTCCCACCTGGAAAAGAGGAACACATATGTGAGAATGCTGTTTGTAGACTACAGCTCAGCATTCAACACCATTGTGCCCTCCATACTTGACGGGAAACTCCGGGCTCTAGGCTTAAACAGCCTGTTATGCAGCTGGATCCTGGACTTCCTGTCAAACAGACGCCAG
Source organism: Romanogobio albipinnatus (assembly GCA_023566225.1). Lineage (NCBI taxonomy): Eukaryota > Metazoa > Chordata > Actinopteri > Cypriniformes > Gobionidae > Romanogobio > Romanogobio albipinnatus. Next base: position 4,165,203 of record CM042246.1, on the reverse strand, counting down.
GTGGTCAGAATGGGCAGTAACATCTCCTCATCACTGACTCTCAACACTGGAGCCCCTCAGGGCTGCGTTCTCAGCCCACTCCTGTACTCCCTGTACACACATGACTGTGTGGCAACCCACAGCTCCAACACCATCATCAAGTTTGCTGACGATACGACAGTGGTAGGTCTCATCACTGACAATGATGAAACGGCCTACAGAGAGGAGGTGCACACTCTGACACGGTGGTGTCAGGAGCACAACCTCTCCCTCAACGTCAGCAAGACCAAGGAGCTGGTGGTCGACTTCAGGAGGAATGAGAGAGAACACCGCCCCATCACCATCGATGGAGCACCGGTGGAGAGAGTCAGCAGCTTCAAGTTCCTCGGTGTCCACATCACAGAGGAACTCTCATGGTCCGTCCACTCCGAGGCCGTTGTGAAGAAGGCTCATCAGCGCCTTTTCTTCCTGCGACGGCTGAGGAGGTTTGGAATGAACCGCCACACCCTCACACGCTTCTACACCTGCACTATAGAGAGTCTGCTGACTGGCTGCATCACCACCTGGTACGGCAACAGTACCGCCCGCAGCCGCAAAGCCCTGCAAAGGGTAGTGCGCACGGCCAGCTGCATCATCGGAGGTGAGCTTCCCTCCCTCCAGGACATTTACGCCAGGCGGTGTGTGAGGAGAGCTCAGAGGATCATCAGAGACTCTAGCCACCCGAACCATGGGCTGCTCTCACTGCTGCCATCAGGCAGACGGTACCGCAGCATCAGAACACGCACCAGCCGACTCCAGAACAGCTTCTTCCCACAAGCAATCAGACTACTTAACTCCTGATCCATCAGGATCATAACACACACTGGACAGAATATCACTCAGCACAACCCACTGTAGATACACACACATTATATACACATTTATTTATCATACAGCATCTATTGCACTTTGGATTTCAATTTTTCAATCTGTGAATAATATTTTATACTATACATTGTATATTATTATTACTATTATAGCGTAATGTATATTGTTTAGTGTATGTTTAGTGTATATTGTTTAAAGTATATGTATATTGTAAGTATGTGTATATTGTTTAGAGCTGTGAGAACTACACTCACATTGTGTAAATTATTTATTGTTCATTGTAGTGTATACTGTGCTGTGAGTAATTGTGTGCGCATCAGATGTGTAATCTGATGCTGCTTTAAATGTTGTACATGTCATGTCATGACTACTATGTTTGCTCGGAACTGCACCTAAGAATTTCACCTACTGTTGCACTTGTGCATATGTAGAGTGACAAATAAAGTGATTTGATTTGATTTGATTTGATTTGATTTGATTTATAGTCATGGTTCCTGTTTGTCATGTGATTCCCTTATCCCGTCATGTGATCATGTCATCTGCTTCCCTAATCTTATGTGTAATGTTCTTATTGGTTCTTGTTTCGTCGTTTCTCACTGGTTCATAGTCTGATTGTTCACAGGTGTTTCTTAGCTCAGTTGGTGACGCACCAATAGCCTAAGTTGTTTGCCAACCGCCAATAACCCCAATATAGAAAGGAAGAAAGTGTTTCTTAGCTTTGTTCCCTGTAACTGCTGTTGGTGAGTTATGTTTGTTCAAGTTTAGTTTAACCAGTTCAACTCTGCAGCATATTTTGATTTGATTTTTTAGAGAATTAGGCATATCTGAATTTAAAAGAGCACCTACCCACATACATTGGAGTAAATTAATTAAAAAAAAAGTCTCATTTTACAGAAAACACACTTTTCTGATAAACACATATAAGAAGTCATATTTTGATATATTTTTAAATTATTATTTTTATTTGAAAATCTGTCATTTTGAACCTGTTTTGGTCTATGTCCCTTCAGAAAGTTTCTGTTGATTCCACTAGGTGGCAGTAAACAGGGGGGGGGAATAATCTTCTTGATATCTCCTTCTAAAAATAATTATTGAGATTAATTTGTCCAAACTATCCAACTAACTCAATAATAACTCCTACTCTTAAATCTACGTTGATTGTAGCTAGTCGTGGGCAAATCGAAAAGAAGGCCCAGCCTCCTCAACTTTATAAAGGGAGATCTCAGGCTATGATTGGTCAAGAAGCATGAACGACGTGTCTAATAGAGAGCTGAGATACTCCGCTTTTTTGTCAGATGATGCTATACGTGATGGCATCATCAAAAATTGCTAACAAATTTGTCTGCATCGCATGTTTTGATCTGGACATTGGTAACATATTACATTGTTGTTTGGCCATGCTCGCTCACAGACATGTGAAAATAGTCTAATTTAGAAGAAAACAAGCTAAGGAACGAGCTGATATAGTGTTTGAGGCTAGTAGCTCCACATGGAGGTAGTGATCCGAGCATGATTATGACTCGTGTTTGCTTTTATCAAAGGAGTCATTTCCGTCTTCGTGATTCTTTTGATAAGTTACTGTAAAGTGTTGGATCGGTGAAATAAATATATTCTTGTTGGTGAGAGCTTTCATTTGACATATGACTTGTCTATTTTTGGTGAGTTTGTGTGATATAAATATGAAATTTAATATTATTTATATAATTTTCTCAAGCGGGGGGGGGGGGGGGGGGGGTGTCGAATTCAGACTTAATTATCTTCTTCAATGTAAAAGTGCAAAAAATGTTGTTATCAAGAAAGCTGAGGTTCTTAGCTTTCGAACAATAGCATATACGTATGTCTAGTTTTGTGCTGCACAACTTATCGATTTTTTTTAATGATTATGACGATGCAATATTGGAGTTGATGTGGTTTCTAAGTCAAGCTCTGCGTTTGTTTCATGGATTATATTTTTTGAATAAACTGCACATGGGTTTGCACTGCAACTTGCCTTCAGTGGACATGATTACACAAACTTTTTAACGGAATAAATGTAATTTTCACAGTTAACAGATTTATGCTGATTCAAAGCAGTCTGAATGAATGTACTTTGAAAATATGATTATTTAAATAAAATAAAATAAATGCAAATAGTTAATAATTATAAACTATGCTTTGATTTTTGAGTGCTGAAGTCACACTTGACTGACAAATATGCATCACATTACGTTTATTAGTTAGTTTCCCAGGCAGCAACATAATGTCGGTCCAGATTTGGCCCACATCTGGCCCACATCTTCCGCACGCACCAAATGTAGACCGGATCTGGGACGACACTGTTGTTGTCTGGGTTCTGCTAAAGTTACTTTATCCAAATTGATTGAAAAGTAATTGGTAATTCAAATACATAAATCTTAAATGTGGGCCTATGTAACCCCTTCTGTTCGAACTGCCCGCTCCAAGCGAGACTTGAACCCGGGTCTGCCGGCATGCGAGTCGGATGCTCTAACAATGAGACTAAAGGCTGCAACACCTAGTGTCAGTCACTAGAGCGTCTCTTGAGATCAGAGGAGTGAGGTTTACTCAAACAGCAACTACTATACTACTAAATAATACTTAAATCGATATGTCATCCGCAATAAACCCTTCTCCAGCGTGTTGCCTCCGATCATTCGAATATTCCGATCTATCATGACCTCTGACCTGTAAAGCTGCCAGAATAATAATAATAATAATACGCTGTTTGTTAATTGGCCAGAGGAGAACTGGCACCCCGACTGAGTCTGGTTTCTCCCAAGGTTTATTTTTCTCCATTATGCTCCTGATGGGGTTTTGGTTTCCTTGCCACTGTTGCCTCTGGCTTGGCGTGCTCAGTTGGGGACACTACATTTTTCAACTAAACATCGAAATAAATCTAATTAATAAACTAAATGAACCATATAAACTAAATGACTGATCTAATTATTGATCTAAAGCCCACACTGTCACCGTATGGAAATTGAAATGAACTGATGACATCAAATGGCTATACAGCTTAATAAAATTAGGCTGCATTATTTTCCTGTTTAACACTGTAAAGCTGCTTTGAAACAATCTACATTGTTAAAAGCGCTATATAAATAAAGTTGACTTGACTTGACTTGACTAGCTGGCCTCCGTTACTCTCACCCCCCTAAACCTCACTCCCATCCGGGTCACGGCACCAATGTAACCCCTCCTGTTCAAACCGCCCGCTCCAAGCGGGACTCGAACCCTGGTCCGCCGTCATGAGAGTCGGACGCTCTAACAAGGAGGCTAAAGGCTGCAACACCTAGTGTCAGTCACTATAGTGTCTCTTGAGATCAGAGGAGTGAGGTTTACTCGCACAGCAACTACTAGCTGGCCTCTGTTACACCTACTGTAAATACTTCTTTAAATGCATACTCGCAGCTTTAAACTTTTGGCTAAAATTGACATTTTTGGCCTGAGAGTTTAAAGTTGTTTACAGACATCAATGCATTAATAAAATCTCACAAAAGACTCTGTCCTGATATTGAAATAAGTGTTTCACATAGCAGCGTATGAGGCATTTACTCACTGTCAAGTTTGAAAGCTGCTCCACATAGCGTTTTGAAAACTCTGCAGACTATTAACTACTCTGGATAAAAGATTGTGTAATTAATTGCTACAAGAAAAATGTCACATTCATGCAAGAGTCTCCTACTTTCCTGACAACAGTATTTGCCTAGGCAAGTGTTAAATTAAAGAGACTGTATAATGTCAAGCAGATAAGGCTAAATGTATAGGATAATATAATAGAAATGGTCCGCAGTAACCGGTGACGGTGGTCCACATGTCATCATTGCATGAACCTGCGCTTAAGGACAGAGGAAATAAAGCTGTCTGTGTCTGATCAATTTGTTAAAAGCTTTTCCAGATTAACATGTTAAAAGTGATAAAAGACTTGATGATGTATTCTGTGAGATGCTGCAACCGTGAACCATTATTTTTGAATTTGCAGTGATTGGAAATGATGATGACTATTTAGACAGGACAGAGACAGTATAACAGTGAAAATATTATACCATATTATTGATGGGATAGTACTTATATTATTCCAAATGTTTCCAAGAATGTTTAAATCCAGAGAAATAAGCCATTTTAACCAGGACACGGACAATGACATCATACCCGCGATACCCTCGATTTCAGATTTTTATTTTTATTTTGTAGAAACCATGGAAACACCAAAGATACATACAATATAGGATGTGTTTTATTAGACAGGTGAGCAACTGTTTTGATCATTCATGGACAGTAAACTAATCATTGTTTTACAGCTCAACACAGTTAGTCTTTTTGTTTAAATCTGGTGTTCTTGATTTACCGCGAGTATCATGTTTTACCATGCCTAATGCTCACTGCAGTGTGAACAAGTGTCTCATACGCACATTACATGAGCGAAAGAAGCGGAAGCGCTCGTCTGCGGTAGAATAAAAGCTCTGCTAAATCAAGCGTCATCAAGCCATGCCTTTGTTTTGAATAAGCGACCTCTAGCGGCGAAAATTTACATATTGTGGTATTAATTCACAACAGCTAAAAAAGTATGTTTATTATATCATTCGCCATGTTGTCATTATCATGTGACCTACCAGCGTCAGTTGCGTAACTTTTCATAAATCCTCTCCTGTGGCATCATGGGATAGTAAAGTGTCAGAATCTCACCAGATGTAGTAGGTCAACCGGGGACTCTCTTTTGAGGACTGTGAATTCAGACGTTTTTTCACATACTGTTTTTTGCTTACTATATAGTAGGGAAGTATGTGATTTTCGGATTCAGCTCTATAGTGTAGTCGGATCCACAAACAAATTATTTGGCCCCATTTTATATTAGCTGGCCCTAACTCCAATGTACTTATTGTGTGCATATTGTATTGAAAAACACTTTTGCTGATGTTGAGGTGGTATTTCGGTAGGGTTAGGGACAGGTGTGGTGGTATGGGTAAGTTTAAGGGTAAGGTTAGGGACAGGTGTGGTGGTATGGGTAAGTTTAAGGGTAAGGTTAGGGACAGGTGTGGTGGTATGGGTAAGTTTAAGGGTAAAGTTAGGGACAGGTGTGGTGGTATGAGTAAGTTTAAGGGTAAAGTTAGGGACGGGTGTGGTGGTATGGGTAAGTTTAAGGGTAAGGTAGGGACAGGTGTGGTGGTATGGGTAAGTTTAAGGGTAAGGTTAGGTACAGGTGTGGTGGTATGGGTAAGTTTAAGGGTAAGGTAGGGACAGGTGTGGTGGTATGGGTAAGTTTAAGAGTAAAGTTAGGGACAGGTGTGGTGGTATGAGTAAGTTTAAGGCTAAAGTTAGGGACAGCTGTGGTGGTATGAGTAATTTTAAGGGTAAAGTTAGGGACAGGTGTGGTGGTTTGGGTAAGTTTAAGGGTAAGGTTAGGGACAGGTGTGGTGGTTTGGGTAAGTTTAAGGGTAAGGTTAGGGACAGGTGTGGTGGTATGGGTAAGTTTAAGAGTAAAGTTAGGGACAGGTGTGGTGGTATGGGTAAGTTTAAGAGTAAGGTTAGGGACAGGTGTGGTGGCATGAGTAAGTTTAAGGGTAAAGTTAGGGACGGGTGTGGTGGTATGGGTAAGTTTAAGGGTAAGGTAGGGACAGGTGTGGTGGTATGGGTAAGTTTAAGGGTAAGGTTAGGTACAGGTGTGGTGGTATGGGTAAGTTTAAGGGTAAGGTAGGGACAGGTGTGGTGGTATGGGTAAGTTTAAGAGTAAGGTTAGGGACAGGTGTGGTGGTATGAGTAATTTTAAGGGTAAAGTTAGGGACAGGTGTGGTGGTATGAGTAAGTTTAAGAGTAAGGTTAGGGACAGGTGTGGTGGTATGAGTAAGTTTAAGGGTAAGGTTAGGGACAGGTGTGGTGGTATGGGTAAGTTTAAGGGTAAGGTTAGGGACAGGTGTGGTGGTATGGGTAAGTTTAAGAGTAAAGTTAGGGACAGGTGTGGTGGTATGGGTAAGTTTAAGAGTAAGGTTAGGGACAGGTGTGGTGGCATGAGTAAGTTTAAGGGTAGGGTTAGGGACAGGTGTGGTGGGATGGGTAAGTTTAAGGGTAAGGTTATGCTTTGATTTTTGAGTGCTGAAGTCACACTTGACTGACAAATATGCATCACATTACGTTTATTAGTTAAGTTTCCCAGGCAGCAACATAATGTCGGTCCAGATTTGGCCAACATCTGGTACATGTGTCTTCCACACGCACCAAATGTGGACCGGATCTGGGATGACACTGTTGTTGTCTGGGTTCTGCTAAAGTTACTTTATCCAAATTGATTGAAAAGTAATAGGTAATTCAAATACATAAATCTTAAATGTGGGCCTATGTAACCCCTTCTGTTCGAACTGCCCACTCCAAGCGGGACTCGAACCCTGGTCCGCCGTCATGAGAGTCGGACGCTCTAACAAGGAGGCTAAAGGCTGCAACACCTAGTGTCAGTCACTAGAGCGTCTCTTGAGATCAGAGGAGTGAGGTTTACTCGCACAGCAACTACTAGCTGGCCTCTGTTACACCTACTGTAAATACTTCTTTAAATGCATACTCGCAGCTTTAAACTTTTGGCTAAAATTGACATTTTTGGCCTGAGAGTTTAAAGTTGTTTACAGACATCAATGCATTAATAAAATCTCACAAAAGACTCTGTCCTGATATTGAAATAAGTGTTTCACATAGCAGCGTATGAGGCATTTACTCACTGTCAAGTTTGAAAGCTGCTCCACATAGCGTTTTGAAAACTCTGCAGACTATTAACTACTCTGGATAAAACATTGTGTAATTAATTGCTACAAGAAAAATGTCACATTCATGCAAGAGTCTCATACTTTCCTGACAACAGTATTTGCCAAGGCAAGTGTTAAATTAAAGAGACTGTATAATGTCAAGCAGATAATTATGTCTTCAGTATTTCTTTGGATCAAAACATTGATTTATTAAGACACACGTAAATTAACTACCCTTCAACTACTGCCCCTTTGAAAAAGTAGCATCTAAAGTTAGGCTAAATGTATAGGATAATATAATAGAAATGGTCCGCAGTAACCGGTGACGGTGGTCCACATGTCATCATTGCATGAACCTGCGCTTAAGGACAGAGGAAATAAAGCTGTCTGTGTCTGATCAATTTGTTAAAAGCTTTTCCAGATTAACATGTTAAAAGTGATAAAAGACTTGATGATGTATTCTGTGAGATGCTGCAACCGTGAACCATTATTTTTGAATTTGCAGTGATTGGAAATGATGATGACTATTTAGACAGGACAGAGACAGTATAACAGTGAAAATATTATACCATATTATTGATGGGATAGTACTTATATTATTCCAAATGTTTCCAAGAATGTTTAAATCCAGAGAAATAAGCCATTTTAACCAGGACACGGACAATGACATCATACCCTCGTTACCCTCGATTTCAGATTTTTATTTTTATTTTGTAGAAACCATGGAAACACCAAAGATACATACAATATAGGATGTGTTTTATTAGACAGGTGAGCAACTGTTTTGATCATTCATGGACAGAAAACTAATCATTGTTTTACAGCTCAACACAGTTAGTCTTTTTGTTTAAATCTGGTGTTCTTGATTTACCGCGAGTATCATGTTTTACCATGCCTAATGCTCACTGCAGTGTGAACAAGTGTCTCATACGCATATTATATAGTAGCATTATAACATAACTTTAACACACTCAGATGTGTTTAATATGATAAACAGTGCTGTGTTACCACATATACGCATGAGCGAAAGAAGCGGAAGCGCTCGTCTGCGGTAGAATAAAAGCTCTGCAAAATCAAGCGTCATCAAGCCATGCCTTTGTTTTGAATAAGCGACCTCTAGCGGCGAAAATTTACATATTGTGGTATTAATTCACAACAGCTAAAAAAGTATGTTTTATATATCATTCGCCATGTTGTCATTATCATGTGACCTACCAGCGTCAGTTGCGTAACTTTTCATAAATCCTCTCCTGTGGCATCATGGGATAGTAAAGTGTCAGAATCTCACCAGATGTAGTAGGTCAACCGGGGACTCTCTTTTGAGGACTGTGAATTCAGACGTTTTTTCACATACTGTTTTTTGCTTACTATATAGTAGGGAAGTATGTGATTTTCGGATTCAGCTCTATAGTGTAGTCAGATCCACAAACAAATTGTTTGGTCCCATTTTATATTAGTTGGCCCTAACTCCAATGTACTTATTGTGTGCATACTGTATTGAAAACACTTTTGCTGATGTTGAGGTGGTATTTCGGTAGGGTTAGGGACAGGTGTGGTGGTATGGGTCAGTTTAAGGGTAAAGTTAGGGACAGGTGTGGTGGTATGGGTAAGTTTAAGGGTAAGGTTAGGGACAGGTGTGGTGGTATGGGTAAGTTTAAGTGCAAGGTTAGGGATGTCACGTTCGGCATGAGAAAAAGGGACGAGGACTCAAATTCAGGGAAAAAAATGGTAGTTTTAATTAATACAAAATAAAAATAAACACAAAACAAAACCCACAATGGGGAAAACCAAACATAACAAAGACAGATTACCAGGGTCAGGAACAGGGAGCCAGAGAACAGGAAAACATACCAAACACTAAAGACGACGATCAAGCACTAGACTGTGGAAACACCAAGGATATAAAGGGTGACAAATCAGGCAGGTAATGTGAAAACAACAGGTGTGTCAAATTAACCAATAATCGGATAACAAGGGGTGGGGTCAAGACAGATGACAGGCGCACACAGGACACAGAAATAAACCAAAACACCATGTGCTACACAGGACAAGACAGACATGTGACACTACCCCCTCTCCAAGGAGCGGCTTCCAGACGCTCCATCAGAAACCAAAGAGGGACAGACCAGGGCCGGACTGGAGGGACAGACCAGGGCGGGACGGGAGGGACCGACCAGGGCGGGACAGACCAGGGCGGGACGGGAGGGGCAGACCAGGGCGGGACTGGAGGGGCAGACCAGGAAGGGAAGGGGGAAACAGACCAGGAAGGGAACGGGGAAACAAAAAGTTCAGGCGGCCCGCGGAGTTCAGGCGGCCAGGGCGGCCCGCGGAAATCAGGTGGCTCAGGCACTGGAACAGACACCACCGGCTCAGGCACTGGAACAGACACCACCGGCTCAGTAACAGACACCAACGGCTCAGGCTCAGGAACAGGCACCACCGGCTCGGGCACTGGAACTGGCACCACCGGCCCAGGAACAGACACCACTGGTCCAAGTGTGTGCGTAGCCCACACACACCACATGGCTGTGGCCATAATGGCCAGTGTCGCGGTCACTGAGGGCTCAGGAACAGACGCCTCCGGCTCCGGCTCAGGAACAGACACCACCGGCTCAGGCACTGGAACAGACACCACCGGCTCAGGCACTGGAACAGACACCACCGGCTCAGGCACTGGAACAGACACCACCGGCTCAGGCACTGGAACAGACACCACCGGCTCAGAAACAGGCACTACCGGCTCAGGCACTGGAACTGGCACCACCGGTTCAGGAACAGACACCACCGGCCCAGGAGCAGACACCACCGGTCCAAGTGTGTGCGTAGCCCACACACACCACATGGCTGTGGCCATAATGGCCAGTGTCGCTGTCACTGAGGGCTCAGGAACAGACGCCTCCGGCTCAGGAACAGACACCACCGGCTCCGGAGCAGACACCACCGGTCCAAGTGTGTGCGTAGCCCACACACACCACATGGCTGTGGCCATAATGGCCAGTGTCGCGGTCACTGAGGGCTCAGGAACAGACACTGGCTCCGGCTCAGGAACAGACGACACTGGCTCCGGCTCAGGAACAGACGACACTGGCTCCGGCTCTGGAACAGACGACACTGGCTCCGGCTCTGGAACAGACGACACTGGCTCCGGCTCTGGAACAGACGACACTGGCTCCGGCTCTGGAACAGACGACACCGGCTCAGGAACAGGAACAGACACCACCGGCTCAGGCTCTGGAACTGGCACCACCGGCTCAGGCACTGGAACTGGCACCACCGGCTCAGGCACTGGAACTGGCACCACCGGCTCAGGCACTGGAACTGGCACCACCGGCTCGGGAAATGGCACCACCGGTTCAGGGACCACCGGAACACGGACCACCGGAACACGGTCCACCGGAACAGGGACCACCCAACCTGGCATGGAGGGAACCTTTCTCCTCCTCCTCCGTTTACGTACCACTGGCCTCGGATCCACCGGAACTGGGGCTACCGGAACACGATCCACCGGAACACGAACCATGGTCATTGGAGGGCTGGGGTCAAGATGGTCTATGAACTCCCAAAAGTCAAGAACCCCCATCCTCCCCATCTCCTCCGGATCAAGGGGCATGTCAAGACAAAGATTAAAAACTTCCTTGCTCTCTGCATCACTTAGGTCCAAATGATCCACCCTGATGAGGAAGGCCCAAGCAAACTCTCTCACGTTAACTCCCTGCTGGCGTATGTAATGGGAGTTAACATACCACATCACTTGCAGTCGGGTAAGAGGTTCCATGGGAGGAAACGGACAAAACAAAACCTTCTCCTGATGAGTCCTCTGTGGGCTTGATCGTTCTGTCACGTTCGGCATGAGAAAAAGGGACGAGGACTCAAATTCAGGGAAAAAATGGTAGTTTTAATTAATACAAAATAAAAATAAACACAAAACAAAACCCACAATGGGGAAAACCAAACATAACAAAGACAGATTACCAGGGTCAGGAACAGGGAGCCAGAGAACAGGAAAACATACCAAACACTAAAGACGACGATCAAGCACTAGACTGTGGAAACACCAAGGATATAAAGGGTGACAAATCAGGCAGGTAATGTGAAAACAACAGGTGTGTCAAATTAACCAATAATCGGATAACAAGGGGTGGGGTCAAGACAGATGACAGGCGCACACAGGACACAGAAATAAACCAAAACACCATGTGCTACACAGGAAAAGACAGACATGTGACAAGGGACAGGTGTGGTGGTATGGGTAAGTTTAAGGGTAGGGTTAGAGACAGGTGTGGTGGTATGGGTAAGTTTAAGGGTAAGGTTAGGGACAGGTGTGGTGGTATGGGTAAGTTTAAGGGTAAAGTTAGGAACAGGTGTGGTGGTATGGGTAAGTTTAAGGGTAGGGTTAGAGACAGGTGTGGTGGTATGGGTAAGTTTAAGGGTAAGGTTAGGGACAGGTGTGGTGGTATGGGTAAGTTTAAGGGTAAAGTTAGGGACAGGTGTGGTGGTATGGGTAAGTTTAAGGGTAAAGTTAGAGACAGGTGTGGTGGTGGTATGGGTAAGGTTAGGGACAGGTGTGGTGGTATGAGTAAGTTTAAGGGTAGGGTTAGAGACAGGTGTGGTGGTATGGGTAAGTTTAAGGGTAAGGTTAGGGACAGGTGTGGTGGTATGGGTAAGTTTAAGGGTAAAGTTAGGGACAGGTGTGGTGGTATGGGTAAGTTTAAGGGTAAAGTTAGGGACAGGTGTGGTGGTATGGGTAAGGTTAGGGACAGGTGTGGTGGTATGGGTAAGTTTAAGGGTAGGGTTAGGGACAGGTGTGGTGGTATGGGTAAGTTTAAGGGTAAAGTTAGGGACAGGTGTGGTGGTATGGGTAAGTTTAAGGGTAAGGTTAGGGACAGGTGTGGTGGTGTGGGTAAGTTTAAGGGTAAGGTTAGCGACAGGTGTGGTGGTGTGGGTAAGTTTAAGGGTAGGGTTAGGGACAGGTGTGGTGGTATGGGTAAGTTTAAGGGTAAGGTTAGGGACAGGTGTGGTGGTATGGGTAAGTTTAAGGGTAGGGTTAGGGACAGGTGTGGTGGTATGGGTAAGTTTAAGGGTAAGGTTAGGGACAGGTGTGGTGGTATGGATAAGTTTAAGGGTAAGGTTAGGGACAGGTGTGGTGGTATGGGTAAGTTTAAGGGTAAGGTTAGGGACAGGTGTGGTGGTATAGATAAGTTTAAGGGTAGGGTTAGGGACAGGTGTGGTGGTATGGGTAAGTTTAAGGGTAAGGTTAGGGACAGGTGTGGTGGTATGGATAAGTTTAAGGGTAAGGTTAGGGACAGGTGTGGTGGTATGGGTAAGTTTAAGGGTAAGGTTAGGGACAGGTGTGGTGGTATGGGTAAGTTTAAGGGTAAGGTTAGGGACAGGTGTGGTGGTATGGGTAAGTTTAAGGGTAAAGTTAGGGACAGGTGTGGTGGTATGGGTAAGGTTAGGGACAGGTGTGGTGGTATGGGTAAGTTTAAGGGTAGGGTTAGGGACAGGTGTGGTGGTATGGGTAAGTTTAAGGGTAAAGTTAGGGACAGGTGTGGTGGTATGGGTAAGTTTAAGGGTAAGGTTAGGGACAGGTGTGGTGGTGTGGGTAAGTTTAAGGGTAAGGTTAGGGACAGGTGTGGTGGTGTGGGTAAGTTTAAGGGTAGGGTTAGGGACAGGTGTGGTGGTATGGGTAAGTTTAAGGGTAAGGTTAGGGACAGGTGTGGTGGTATGGATAAGTTTAAGGGTAAGGTTAGGGACAGGTGTGGTGGTATGGGTAAGTTTAAGGGTAAGGTTAGGGACAGGTGTGGTGGTATGGATAAGTTTAAGGGTAGGGTTAGGGACAGGTGTGGTGGTATGGGTAAGTTTAAGGGTAAGGTTAGGGACAGGTGTGGTGGTATGGATAAGTTTAAGGGTAAGGTTAGGGACAGGTGTGGTGGTATGGGTAAGTTTAAGGGTAAGGTTAGGGACAGGTGTGGTGGTATGGATAAGTTTAAGGGTAGGGTTAGGGACAGGTGTGGTGGTATGGGTAAGTTTAAGGGTAAGGTTAGGGACAGGTGTGGTGGTATGGATAAGTTTAAGGGTAAGGTTAGGGACAGGTGTGGTGGTATGGGTAAGTTTAAGGGTAAGGTTAGGGACAGGTGTGGTGGTATGGATAAGTTTAAGGGTAGGGTTAGGGACAGGTGTGGTGGTATGGGTAAGTTTAAGGGTAAGGTTAGGGACAGGTGTGGTGGTATGGGTAAGTTTAAGGGTAAGGTTAGGGACAGGTGTGGTGGTATGGATAAGTTTAAGGGTAAAGTTAGGGGCAGGTGTGATGGTATGGGTAAGGTTAGGGACAGGTGTGGTGGTATGGGTAAGTTTAAGGGTAGGGTTAGGGACAGGTGTGGTGGTATGGGTAAGTTTAAGGGTAAGGTTAGAGACAGGTGTGGTGGTATGGGTAAGTTTAAGGGTAAAGTTAGGGACAGGTGTGGTGGTATGGGTAAGTTTAAGGGTAAGGTTAGGGACAGGTGTGGTGGTGTGGGTAAGTTTAAGGGTAAGGTTAGGGACAGGTGTGGTGGTGTGGGTAAGTTTAAGGGTAGGGTTAGGGACAGGTGTGGTGGTATGGGTAAGTTTAAGGGTAAGGTTAGGGACAGGTGTGGTGGTATGGATAAGTTTAAGGGTAAGGTTAGGGACAGGTGTGGTGGTATGGGTAAGTTTAAGGGTAAGGTTAGGGACAGGTGTGGTGGTATGGATAAGTTTAAGGGTAGGGTTAGGGACAGGTGTGGTGGTATGGGTAAGTTTAAGGGTAAGGTTAGGGACAGGTGTGGTGGTATGGATAAGTTTAAGGGTAAGGTTAGGGACAGGTGTGGTGGTATGGGTAAGTTTAAGGGTAAGGTTAGGGACAGGTGTGGTGGTATGGATAAGTTTAAGGGTAAGGTTAGGGACAGGTGTGGTGGTATGGATAAGTTTAAGGGTAAGGTTAGGGACAGGTGTGGTGGTATGGGTAAGTTTAAGGGTAGGGTTAGGGACAGGTGTGGTGGTATGGGTCAGTTTAAGGGTAGGGTTAGGGACAGGTGTGGTGGTATGGGTAAGTTTAAGGGTAAGGTTAGGGACAGGTGTGGTGGTATGGATAAGTTTAAGGGTAAGGTTAGGGACAGGTGTGGTGGTATGGGTAAGTTTAAGGGTAAGGTTAGGGACAGGTGTGGTGGTATGGATAAGTTTAAGGGTAGGGTTAGGGACAGGTGTGGTGGTATGGGTAAGTTTAAGGGTAAGGTTAGGGACAGGTGTGGTGGTATGGGTAAGTTTAAGGGTAAGGTTAGGGACAGGTGTGGTGGTATGGATAAGTTTAAGGGTAAAGTTAGGGGCAGGTGTGATGGTATGGGTAAGTTAAAAAAAAAATTGATCTTAATGAATCTTTAAAAAAAATTACTCACAAGGTAAAGAGCAGGCTTGTTGTATGAAGTCACTGCCAGAAAAGCAGTTTATGAATTAGCAGGAAATCTGTGGAGTACTTCAAGTGTAGATTGTTGCTTTATGGTTTTCTGTACTTTTTTCAGGTGGTGCTTGGAAAAATGCTGATGAAAATGGGCCTTGTTCTGAAACATGAAAGAGATGTGTTCATTTGCACATAATAATTTATAAATCAGTAAATTGCATTGAATTGAATGTAACAATGGTTTCATTCCAATACTTAATTTTAATTTCTGCCAGCCAGCAAAGCAAGTGTTTCAGTTTACCTATTTATATTTCACTTATGCTACTGAAACATAACCATTTCATCTAATTTATTGTGACTTGCAAAATGAAAGTAATTCATAATCTTTTTCCTCAGGCAGATACGATCTAATAGTCTCTGCAGAATGTGATAACGCACTGTCTGTTCTCAGAGTTACCGCCGCAATCCTAAAATGATATTCACACTTACATTACAGTTGTTCTACACTGAGGCGCTAAATGCATTAAATACATAACCACTGTAGGCCGAGATATAGAAGATGCCCGATAACTGTTGTGTATTTCACAGTAACTAACTTCAGAGAACTCAACGTTGATCTATATACTTGTATTGCAACATTCTCGCATTCACTTCTTTGTGGTATTCATGTCCTACCAGGCAACTGGTACATTAGTGACACTTACTGTTCATACATGTATTTCAATATACCACAATAACAGATGTAAAACAAGGGCAATACACTTGACATAAATCGGCAGTGCTGCATGTCAGTAATGAGCTCAGAATCAATGCTAGAATCATCATTCAGTAGCGTTTAATGAGCTCTGTCTCCATTCTACTCCAGGAATCAATGCATGTGATTACTTTTACAACTTTACACGATAAAGGCACACTTAACCATTTATTTCACGAGTGCTATCCAGTCTTTTTATTGCTTTGTAGCTTAGTCTTTGTGGCTGTTTCTGATGGTTGCCAATCCCTCTGAAGACTTGCTTTGTGAAACTTTGCAGTGTTTTATTAATAGCAGGTCATTTCTCCTCTCCGGAGTCGAAGCACTTCATCTGAAGAACCTACTGAACTGACAAGAGTCCAAGAACAAGTGTCAGACTGCAGACAACCTCCTTCAGAGTAAGTGGATGATACTGAAACAATGACTGATATGATTGATTTAAGAACAACGCAATTA